>MU226175.1:92410-105322 GCA_018584345.1 Thuja plicata
TGCTGACAACTAGCAAAAAGCACACACATCAAACCCTCAGCCTATGCCAATTTTAAAAACCAAAAACCACGAAAGAAAATCATCAGACTCCAACTCCAACATGGAGCTGGTAACCAGCCTGGAAGTCATAACAGGACCCAACCTCACCATGAGGTTGGTAACCAGCCTGTGGTAATAAGTATCAATAAAGTTAACATTAATAGTAACAAACGGTAAACCAACACTACAAAAACTTAAGTTTAATCATAGCTCAAACAGGCCCACATCGCCCAACCAAAAATTCTAGGAAAAACAATTAAACATAAACAAAGGAAAAGGAAACTACTTGGGGTTACCTTCCCCACCATTCAACAAGAGCTTAAGCATTTCATCTACGAGGAACTGGTATAGTTCTTCTTCCTTTCACTCTCCTCCTGAAGACTTCACTTTCTCCATATGAAGGAGTTGGAGCATAGTAGTAGCCACATGCATGACCTTCACATCAAAGTCCACGATCCTATTAAAGCTTTCCCTGAGACTTTTGATTTCCTCCCTCATTTCCCTTAACTCCTCCTTAGGGTCAGAAATCAAGAGGGGCTCCTGAGGACCTTCAGTTTTCTAGGGAGTGTCACTGGCAGCATCAGGCATTTTCTCATCTATCTTTTTGGAGTCCTCCGGGGATCCCTTAGGATCTTTGTTATCATTGATAGCCTTGGTGTTATCCTTTTCCTCATGGGGGCTAAGGGGCTGGGTAGTTAGGAGCGGTGAGTCCACTTTCTTCTCCTCAAAGAGATTTTTATTTAAAAGGTCAAAGGTGGGGAGACATAAACTAGCAGAGACTTGAGAGTCGTGACTTTTCTCAGTCCCATCCCCAATAGGGCTTTTCTTCTTTTTTCCCCTTTCTCTCTCCTCAACCTTAACTTTATTCCCCACTTTAGCTTTCCCCTTGGTGACCTTCTTAATATCTTCTTCCTCCTCTGACTCTTCTTCCTCTTCATCCTCATCAGGGCAACTCTTTCTCACAGCTTTTTGCTTGTATCTGGTTTTGGTGGCAATTCTGTTAGGTCTCCGTCTATTATCATTTTCCTCCTCTCCTTTAGAATCAATGGTGATTTGGTCACCGTCAGTAGAGAGAATTTTATCCTTCTTGGAAGCAAGGGTTTGGAAGAAGTCATTGGGTTAGAAAGAGTAACCTGCAGCTCATTAGGATTCTCAGGATACATCACAAAGTTATGAAGAGTAATAGTCCTAGGCAGACATAGGGCTAGATGGAAATTGTATAGGCATAGAATTAAACCCTAATGGAGAATACAATAATTCTTCCTAGATTTCATTTTTTCTCTAACCTCCATAACAGATGCTTCCATCGAATAGAGCAGAAAAAAAGGAAAGGAGATGAAATCGTTGTACCTAAAGTGGTTAAGGAGCGGGAAATGGTAGTTGTAATAGGTGCTGGAGTGGCCTTCTAGAGTAATATACTTCATCAAAATGAGGCACATTTCATTCCACAGGTTGGGCAGCGCCATTCTGTTGAAACCTCTACGAAATCATTCAGGAATCTCCATTTTTTTGAAGAATCTTTTCATATGGGTGTCATCTCGGCTTTTGGTGATCTTCTTCCATTTTCTCCCCTCTGTGGAGAGACTCGTGGCCTGCGCAATAACATCCTCATTAATCTCAAAAGTAATTCCATTTATCATGACTTTGTGCTCATCCCAAGTTTTTACCAACTGCAGAGTGACCAGTTCGTCACTGCCGCCCATAGCCTTCATGAATAGGTAGAAACTGCCCTCCTTCAAGTAGTTGAGAATGCACGGATGTTTGATGAATTCATCCTTGATCCTAGCGGGTTCCACCCACACCATGTCCCCGCCCATCTCTGAGCTATATTCAGACAAGTCTTCCTCCTTGGTCTTAGCTGACATCCCACCTTTCACTCCTCTATTTAGCACAAACCTCACCATAACAAAGAAAGCAACCCAACAAATGTAGAAGGTTTTTCTCTAGACGAAAAACTAGGTGGTTTTATTGCCCACCTCCTCACAAAGTTGGCCCATACAAATCACGTGGTTGGCTTGTATGAATGAATAAACTTTGCAAGATAAGAAATGATAATGCCATAAAGGCTTAATGTAACCATTAATCGCATCAGTCATGTCAATCTTCTCCTTGCGCGTGTCACACTCCACGTCTTCTTTAAATTTGAAAAAGCCCATACTTTTTCTAAAAATGGCTTTGATATCCCGTCTTTTTAGTTCACAATAATTAATTGAACCAAATCCCATATCTCTTTTAAAATTTGAATTGATGCGGCACCTCGTGAACTTGCCCGCCGCCTTTCTCGACCAATCAAAATCAGCCTCATAATTCATCATTAAAATTGCTTTCTTTTTCCACAAGTGAAATAACATTCTTGGGTAGAGAATTTAAATTTCTCCAGCATCTTAAGCCATTCTTAGCAAGACCCATAGTTGCCAGCATGTCAGCCACCGCATTACCTTCTCCGTAAATGTGCTAAAGCTTGAAATCATTGAACTTGGGGAGCGGCAAATAGATGTCCTACAACACATTTACCAGTATCTAGCTAGTAGTAGAGTTTCATTTAACTAGCTCAATCACAATTTTAGAATCACCTTCTATGATTAATCTTTTAATCCCAATATCATATGCCACCTTTAAGACCCAGAGGAGAGCAGACATCTCAGCCAAATTATTAGACCCCTTCCCCAGGTGGATTGCATAGGCCAAGATCAAGTGACCTTTTTGATCTCTAAGAATAACTCCACCTGCAGCAATACCATTGGCGACAGCGCCATCAAAGTTTAGCTTGGTTATGTTTTCCTCCGGGGGTGACCATTTAGTATTTAGTCTAGCCAAAATTTTGGAGTAGTCCGTCACGTAGAAAGAGGTGGGAAGAACCCATTCATTAGCTATCATACACTCCATTCCCATGGGGGGGGCGGTGGGGGGGATTTTCCAGTGGTAGGTGTCCAGGTTTTCCTTCAGTAGATTCACAGCCAGTCGCACTGTACCTTCAACATTGTTGTCCTCCCCTCTAAAAATGTGATTGTTCCACTCCTTCCACAGACTCCAACAGACATGTGGGGGTAATAGATGCCAAAGGATGTTGATGAGAGGGTGCTCAGCTATGCAACCCCAGTTAGTGATAAATTGGTCTAAGTGCTCTAAAAAGACCCAGTTCAGCTAAAGTTTGCTCATGATTTTGGCCCACACTTGAGAAGTGTAAGGGCAATGTATAAGAATATGATTTATTATCTTAGCCTAAACTTTACAAAGAACACACCTGTTAACCAGCTGGACTCCCCATTTCTGGAGGTTGTCCAACGTAAGGATTTTTCCATGAAGAGCAGTCCACCAAAAAAAGTTGATTTTGGGGATAAGATGAGGAATCCATACCTTTCCCCAACTCATCTCATTGGCCAAAACCTTGATTTTAGCAAGGTAAGCAGATTTGATCATAACCTCTCCAAATTTGCTGAGACACCACACAGCCTTATCAAAAATTTGAGAGATAGGGATCTTGATCTCAGCAATCAGTTCCTGTAGCTCTAGAATGTAGGGCGGGACATGCTCCTGGCCACGGTAAGCATTAGCAAAGACTTTCTATTTCTTATCTTGTGAAATGTTGTCACTGACTTTGTCACCAAAATGAGAAATCAAACGATCCTTGAGGAGACAAAGTTTGCCTCTTTTGAGAGGTTTATCCCCCACCCATAGTCCTCCTAGAAACGTATCTGTGTGTCATCACCCAACACCCATTTTAAGCCTCTGAGGAGGTTACCTTTACTTTTCACCATGAAGTTCCATAATTTAGATCCAGTGGGGTAGTTATGACCTAGGGGGAATTGGTCATTTAAGAAGTATTTGGCCTTCAAAATTTTACACCAACCAGAGTTTCCTCTAAGATGTTGCCAACCAAGTTTAGTAATCAGTGCCTTATTAAGATCTTTGATCTTTCTCACTCCCAGCCCTCCAAAATTCTTAGGTTGGCAGACAGTATCCCAGCTAACTAGGTTCATTTTAGCCTTTTCCTCCGTTCGAGACCATAGAAAGTTCCTCTGGATTTTTTCCAGTTTCTCCGCTGTTCTGTCATTGATTTTAAAAAGAGAGAGGAAATAAACAGGTATTCCTTGAAGGGCCGCTAAAAGAAGTTGGAGCTTCCCTGCATTACTGAGGACCTTACCTTTCTACCCAGCCAATTTTTTCTACATTTTTTCAAGGATGGAGTTCCAGAAAGGGTCAAAGACTTCCTTCACTGTGAGAGGGAGCCCGAGATAGGTGTCAGGAAGCATACCACCTTTACAACCAATACATTCCATAATTTTCAATTGGGTTCTCTGTTCAAAATTAAAGAAGTAAATTTTGCTTTTTCTATAATTAATCACATGGCTCGAAGCCTCCATATATTTATTTAGCAGAGATTTCCATTCTCTCGCTTCTGTAATACAAGCTTTCCCGAATAGAAATGTGTCATCCACAAATTGTTGAATGACTTCTGGAGGAAGAGTGGATGCCAGTTTGAACCCAACAATGTGTCCAGAAGCCTCTAGTCTCAATAAATTACAAGCCAACACCTCAGCCATAAGGAGAAACAAATAAGGGGATAGAGGGTCACCTTGGTGCAAGTGCCTCTCCAGGTTAAAGTACCCCCAGTGTGATCCATTTACAAGAACAAAAAATTCAACCATTTCCACCACCTCCTTAACGATTCTTATGAAGTTAGCATGAAATCCAAGCTTCTTTAGCACCCCGTATAGGAAGTTCTAAATCACCTTATCATACACCTTAGAAATGTCTAGTTTTAGTGCCATGCCAGTATTTTTACCTCTTTCCATCAAATGAATGATTTCATGGGTAGTGATAACCGCGTCTAGGATTTGCCTTCCGAGAACAAACCCCTTCTGGTTGGGATTAATGGTTTTTCCCAGGAGAGGTTTAATCCTACTGGTGATAATTTTAGATAGGATTTTATAAACTGTAATACAAAGGCTTATAGGCCAGAAATCACTTAGTTCCTTGGGGTCTTGAACTTTAGGGACCATAACAATGTAAGTTTTATTTTTTATTTTGAGAATTTTTCTGGTTCTAACAAAATCTCAAGCAGCATGAATAAGATTATATTTTATGACCTCCCAGAAGTGCTGGAAGAAAGCCAGGGGAAAGCCATCTGGACCGGGGGATTCAAAAGCACCCATGGAGAAAATAGTAGTTTTGACTTCCTCTTCAAAAACTTGGGATAACAGCATATCATTTTCTTCTCTAGTAATAGCAGTTGAGATAGCCTCCATGAGATGAGAGTTATTAGAATCTACCCCCCTCCGCATCGGACTTCTAAAAGTGTAATGAAAGAAATCTACAGCATGATTACCCATGTCTTCTTCCTTAGACATCACCACCCCACCGACAACCAGGGATTTAATTGCATTCCTTCTTTTGTGGATTGAAGCAGATCTATGGAAAAAAGCTGAGTTGCGGTCACCTTCCTTGAGGCATTAGATACAAGATCGTTGCTTCCAGAAGATTTCCTCTCTCTTGAGGTTATCTTTCCATTTTTTCCTCTAGCCTTCCTCCTCATTATGAGCTTCCCAAGAGGAAGTTCCCATGGTCATATCATTTTGGAGGAGTTTAAGTTTCTCCTCTATCTCTTTCTTACATTGAAATATGTCCCCAAACTTAGTTTTGCTCCACCCGTGGGCCTCCCTTTTGATAATTTTTAGCTTCTCAGCAATTTTAAACATAGCCATTCCTCTAATAGGTGTATTCCAACACCTTTTTATACAATCTTCAAACTCCTGGTGAGAATGCCACATGATCTCATAGCAGAAAGGATAAGGTCCAACACGGGCTCTTTCCTCCCAGTCAAGGATCAAAGGAGAGTGATCAGAAATCATCCTAGGGAGGTGGGAGAGGCAAATCAAAGGGCCAATATTCCACCCACCGGAGATCATCCATCTATCCATCCTAACCTAGATAAGGTGCCTACCTTTTCTATTATTAGGCCAAGTAAAACCCGTTCCCTGCAACTCAATATCGACCAATCACTTATCCTCATGAAATCAGCCAACTCCTGCATACTATCAGAATAGTCTTGGGACCCCCCCAATTTCTCAGAAGGGTAAATGGGAGAGTTAAAATCCCCAGCACACATAACAAGGTGATCATGGTTAACATCAATGAGGTTAGAGATTTCCCCCCTGAATCTACCCCTTTCACTTCTAGAATTTGGGGCATAGATGTTGAACATATACCAGGAATAACTATTCCAAGTAAAAAAAACAGCAAGAAAGTTATGAGAAGAAGCCACAATGTTTCTAGATAACTTACTAGGGTTACAAAGACTAGAAACACCACCGAAAGCCCCATTAGCTTCACTATACAAAAAGGCTACTCCCGGACAAATTTTATCTACCAACGGCACAAAGTTATGGTATTGCATTTTAACCTCTTGGATGAGAACCATATCAACTCTAAGATCCGTGATATAATTCTTCAAAGTGAACTATTTTTGCAGGCTGTTCATGCCCCTTATGTTCTAGGATAGGAACTTCATCTTTTACCTTTTTGAGAGTCTTCCAGGGTTAGTTGCCTTCCACTGGCAATGGCCCTTGCTGCTTCCTTAGCTCTAGCCGCCCTAGCTGTCAGACATCCAACTTTATTTTCACTTCCCACATCTACCTTCTTTTTTGATTCCAGTCCTTCGTCCATCTTCTTGCTCATGGTTTTCCTTTTAGGCTCTAACCAGTCAAAAGTAGAAGTCGAGGGTGATAAGGAGGTTGATCTCATCATCCCTAACTCATTTTCTAACCCACAATGCCTGGAGGAAGAATTTTCTCCCTGGAATTTTCCTGTCAGAACACTCCCAGACTCCCGAGTCTTGTTCTCCATATAGGCTTCTAGACTTTTAGGGATATTTATGAGAGCATTGGAGACATCCATTAAGACTATGACCATTTCTCCATCTTCAAGGGCCATACCCATCTCAACTTCAGTGTTCACCATGAAAATCTCTCCTTCTTCTAAGGCCTCAACCTTCTTGGCCTCTGTGTTCCTTTCTGATCCTTCCTTCACCAGCCCTTCTTCTAAGGCCTCAATCTTCTCAGCCTCTATGTTCCTTTCTGATCCTTCATTCACCATCCCACCAACATGGGGGGGAAACCCACCAAGGGAAGGTTTTTCTACCATGGTATCCACCGAAGACATAGCCTAGAAGGTCTCACTAACTTTCTCAATCTAAATCTTAGGAGGGGAGCACGTGTCAAGTTGTTCCTCCTTCCTAGTGGAACCCTTACAGTTTGTCACCACATGCCCATTTCTCCCACATTCTTGGTAATGTAAGGTGGCATTTTCATAAATAATGGCTTGGTTCCAGTTCCCCCATTTGGACTTAAGTAGTACAAAGTTGGGAAGGGGCTTGTTCATAGAGACATTGATGCAAAATTTGGTGAACACCAGGCATGACTTAGTTAGAGTAACCATATCAGCTGTCATATAACTTCTGAAGGATTTCCCAATCCATCAAAGCACTTTATCATCCCATAATTCTAGGGAAGACTAGGAAGATGGACCCACACAAGTGCTGCTTTTTGCAGTTCAACATCTGGGTTGAAACCTAGTTTCCATTTAGCCATCAAAAGACAATGCTTCCCATAGCACCAGCTGCCTGAAGAAACACTAGTAAAGTCCACCTCAGAATTAAATTTCAATAGGAACAGACCCCCTGGCATAGAAAACACTGACAGGGACCCTTTCACTTTCCATCTGGCCATACACCAACTACGCACCATCTCTATGGTGGGCCTAAAGGAAACAAACCTCCCAACAAGGGCAAGGTGTAGGGTAGCAGATATGTCCTCCATAACTCCATCTGGGACAGAGATCTCAAGACCAAATTCTCTAGCCAAGAATTCCAGCGTATTAGGGGTGTCAGGAGACCCAAATCCCAACACCGCCTTCTTCCAACCCCCCAACGCACCAACTATGTCCAACCCCACAATCTTTGAAGGGGACACCATAATGCCCACTAGGGAAGTTGGACATGGCAATTCAACCAGCGCAGAGGAAAAGGGCCAACCCCAGCCGAGGAGGAGTGGGGTCCCGAATCATCCCTCTGAGCTAGGACCAGGAACAGGTTTAGGTAGTCACTCCCTAGCTCCCCTGGCAGAGTAGAGGTCGAGGCCGAAGCCAGCATTCAAAAGACAAATGGGCGGGAACCTAATACAGAGGAGTTGTAGAGCGAGAAAAGGAGTTTTTATAGTTTCACACTGCAACGCCCGCCAGGGAAGTTGAACAAGGCAAGTCAACTAGCATAGAGGAAAAAGGGCCAACCCCAGCTGAGCAGGAGTGGGGTTCCGAATCATCCCTCTAAGCTAGGACCAGGAACAGGTCCGGGCAGTCACTCCCAGGCTCCCCCAGTAGAGCAGAGGCCGAGGTCAAATCCAACATTCAAAAGACAAACAGGCAGGAACCTAATGCAGAGGACTTGCAGAGTGATAAATTTATCTTTAAATAAATAAATCTATCTTGAAAAATGAAATTATGTAATCAATATTATAAATTTATCTTTAAATTAACTTTAAAAAAAACATAATCAGTATTATAAATTTATCTACTTTCTTTGAATTTATCTAAATAGATTAAAAAAAATATGTTCAATAATATATAGATTAATTTTGAAGTATTTTAATTGTACTATAATGACGACTGTGAATTTGGTGATTTTGGCAAAGTTAGTGGCAATCTTTTAGCAAACACTGTGGCGAGCACCAACGACAGGCAGAGGCATCTCTCTGACAATGGGGTAACCGAGGCAATAGGTATGTCCGTTCCTCTCTTTAAAATGTCTAATACTATTAATGGAAATTCCTCCTCGAGAGAGGCCTTACCCCCTCCTTCTCCCTCATCTCTTCCGAGGGCTGAAATTAAAAATTATAAAATTAAAACCTCTATGTAAAACATTAACTCTCCTTTGGCTCGACCTAAGTCTTTCTTTGAAGCCGTGGTGAACGCGGGTGTCCATTAATTTGGAAACTAGGTTTTCTGTGAGCAATGGATCCTGTAACTTCGGTAAGGGCTCTGGGACCTCTGAATTACCCTTCTCTATTTCTCCAAATTTAGAAATGCTTGCCGAGATTGTTATGGAAATTTTTTTTACCTTGTTTCACAGGTGTTTAGTTACAATTTTAAAATAATTTAACCTTATTTTCACTATAAGCAATTTCTTACTATTCTTCTCCTTGTATGATTTCACCAAATATTTGAAAATTTCAAATTCAACTAATCTCTTTGTCATTTTCATCATGATGGATTTAAAATATAATCATTATATACATATATATATATATATATATATATATAGTCATTTACAAAAGTTATTGTTTTTCTAATTAAATTTTAAATTTTAAAATTATAATTGTTAAATAATATGATATAAAATTTGACAATATTTTGACATTAAAACAGTAAATACTAAAATTTCTAGAAAATGTATTAAAAAATTAAACTATAAATATATAAACATAAAAAATAAAAAAATCTTATTTTCTAATAAATTTTTAAATTTAAAAATATAATATAAAAGAGAAAAAATAAAAACCTTTAAATAAATTATCTTAAAATGAAAAAAAGTAAATTTACATAGTGTCAAATTAGTTGATATAATTATCATTAAAATAGAAAACACTAAATTTTCTAGAAAATGTACCGAAAAATAAAAATTAAGGGAAAAAAAAAACTCATTTAAATAAATGAACTTAAAATGAAAAAAAAAATTTACATAGTTAATATTATAAATTTATCTTTAAATAAATAAATCTATCTTGAAAAATGAAATTTATGTAATCAATATTATAAATTTATCTTTAAATTAACTTAAAAAAACAAAAACAGAATCAGTATTATAAATTTATCTACTTTCTTTGAATTTATCTAAATAGATTAAAAAAAATATGTTAAATAATATATAGATTAATTTTGAAGTATGTTTAATTGTACTATAACGGCGACTGCGAATTTGGTGATTTCAGCAAAGTTAGTGGCAATCTTTTAGCAGACACTGTGGCGAGCACCAACGACAGGCAGAGGCGTCTCTCTGACAATGGGGTAACCAAGGCAATAAGTATGTCCATTCCTCTCTTTAAAATGTCTAATAGTATTAATGGAAATTCCTCCTCGACAGAGGCCGTACCCACTCCTTCTCCCTCGGCTCTACCAAGGGCTGAAATTAAAACTTATAACATTAAAACCCCTATGTAAAACATTAACTGTCCTTTGGCTCGACCTAAGTCTTTCTCCGAAGCCGTGGTGAACGCGGGTGTCTCCATTAATTTGGAAGCTAGGTTTGCTGTGAGCAATGGATCCTGTAACTCCGGTAAGGGCTCTGGGACCTCTGAATTACCCTTCTCTGTTTCTCCAAATTTAGAAATGCTTTCCGAGATTGTTATGGAAAAAAATAGGTTAAAAACCTCTTCTATCTTCTTGTCGGCTATTGAAATTGATAAATGTCCTCCTAGCAAATTTATGGATGATTGGTTCCATAATTTTTTGAATCTTAAGCTTGGCTTCCATATTTTGTTTTGTAGGCAAATTCAAAAGGGCCTTTTTATTATTTTCTTTGTGAATCATAAGCACAGGCTGAAGTGTTGAAAAAACAATATTGGGCCGTGGGCTCGACTTCATTTAGGGCTATTGCTTGGTCTCTGGATGCCAACTATGAGGAAGTTCTAGCCCTCTCGCCCCCTGCTAGATCTTAGTTAAGCACATTCCACCCTTCCTTTGGAGATTTATCCCTCAATTGCTCCAACCACTGGGAAAGGTCATCCGGATGGATGACACTATAAGGTTTTTCCCGCACATGGATGCGCGAATTCTTATTTCACTTAATCCTGGTTATGAAATTCTGCCTAATATCCATATCAATATTGAAGATATGAACTTCATTTTCCCGATTGAGATACTTGGAGAGCTATGCTTGCTTTTTGTGTCACAGAGAAGGGAATCTAAGGAAAGATTGCCTTATCCTCCAAAAAGAAACCTCTCCCAGCAAAGCAGAATCATTAAAGATAACTGAAATAGTGAACCATAATATTATATAGACTATGGACAAAAATGCTCACTCTAATACTATTCCTAGTGTTCCCACCCATGACGATGCTCAACCCAACATGCTAGGTATTGATGAGAATCTCCCTTGTGGTGGATTCCAAAATGTGACAAAAATATCCAATAAATGTAGAAGGAAAACCAGTAAACAAACCAATGCCTCAAATACTTAGACCAGTGACTCTCCTTCCATCTCAAACATGTTCAACCCTATTGCAATTTTCTGTCTGAATACTCAACCCTCCCTCAGTGCTATTGTAGAAATTAATACTGAATCTACACCACCACAGAATCCCTCTAAAATCTTTCACGAGATTAGCGATGAATGTATAGTTGTGGTTATCCCCGCTAATCAACCCACAGCTGAATTAGATAACCCTCACTTAATGCACTCCATGGAGCTTGAATTTTTGTCTGATAATAAGGAGGACTTTAAGATTGGCTTCCCTACTTCTAAACAAAGAGGAAGACCCATGGGATCCAAAAACAAGAATAATAATAGAAAAAATGAGGATATGTCTACTATTGTGATGGCCCCAAATATGGACTCATCTAAAATGCACTCTTCCCCCTCAAATGTTTCCTCATGAATTGTCTCTCTTGGAATATAAGGTGGATCAAGTCTCTTGATAGGAAATATGTCATCAAAAAATTCCTCAATACCTGTAAAAATATGGGTTTCCTTATGATGCAAGAAATTAACGCTACAGGATTTGTTCTAGAAACTAATCTTGACTTTCTTTGGAAAGATGCTGTTAAAATTCACACTAATCACCCAAGGGGTAAGGGTGGTGTCGCCCTTCTTATCAACCCTAAATGGGAAAAATATATTACCAACCATGGTATCACCCCTTGCAACAGAGCTGTCTGGATCACCCTCAACTATAATAATTATGTTTTTGGCATATGCTCTGTATATACTTCTAATGATTTTAAGGAAAGAGCCAACTTATGGGGATGGATGACCTCTCTCCCATGCATCCCTTGGTTGATTGCTGGTGATTTCAATATGGTTGAATGCCAGGATGATAAGGATGGGGGTTTGCCATTTTCTTGGAAAGACATGGAAAAAGTGTACTGGAATAGAATGAAGAATGCAAAACATCTTTTTGACCCCTTGTTTGGTAACAAAGACAATAACTGGGTCTTTGGCACACCTGGTGCAACTACCAATAGGGTTATGCTAGAATTTACTCCAGGCTTGATCGGTTCTATGCCAGTAGGAATTTTTTCTCTATCTTGCCGAACAAACTTGGCAACTCTGTCCTTGTCACCCCCACCTCTTTGTCTGACCACCATCCCATCTCCGCTTCCTTCACCTTCAACACCTCCCCTTCTCTCAGCCGCACCCCTAGGCCCAATTTCATCTTGAATACCAGCCTTCTTGAAGATGAAGATGTCTTAACTGCTATTCATATTATCAGTATCATTAATAAAAGCAACTACCCTAGGAGTTGTGCGTGGGATAATGGGTACCTGTTAGAAAACCACCAACACTTCAATAGATCATTGTTTTAGTAACTTAGGGTTAGTAAAAGCATAAAAACACATAAAACCCTCTAAGGCGACCTATTGCCTTCTAATCTAGGAAGAGTATGAACACCACTATATCAGCCCTCAGAATATAGTGATGAAACAGTGACCAATACCACCTAAATACGAAGGATTTGAGTAAAATGAGCTAAAATGATGAATTAAACATGCATACAAGCTATGAAAGATGAAATGAACCTAACAATTAGTATTTGCTATGAAATGATATGCAATCTAACATAAAAATGGCAGCATAACAATGCACAAATGATCTCTATGGAA
>MU226175.1:105422-132272 GCA_018584345.1 Thuja plicata
CTACAATAGATAATATAAATCAGTGATAAAAATCACCTAGGACATTAAATTGATTAAAAGAATTATGCCAAGCAGTAACAGGGTCGTTTGGACATAACTTGAGGGTATGATCACACTTAGGGTAAATAGGGTCCATAGTTGCGACAGACCGATATTAGGTGGTTACAGGAGTAACTGCATTGACAATTGAATATGAATGTTAACGCTTGGTAGAATCTTTTAAAAACCATTGGCCAAAAAAGGGATAAGGATTTCAGGTTCACTGAAAAAAAACTCTCTACTAACTTAATGAAGGCTGAAGCTAACAACCAATGTAATCCTTCTGATTATGAGCTTACTTCTCAAGTTATTAAGGCTAAAGATGCCCTTAGGAAACATTTGGTGACTAAGACTAGAGGAGCTAAGATTAGATCAAGGGCTCACTGGCTCCAATATGTTGACCGTGGCTCTAAATTATTCTTTAATCTTATTAAACACAAGCAATCTAATGAAACCATTGAAAAAATTATCATTGATAACCAAGAAATTACTAATCTTGACACTATTAAGGAATCTTTTGCTAATTTCTACCAAAATTTATTCACTTATGAGGATTCAGAGGAATCATCTTCCCTTAGGAATAGATGCATAGCTCTTATTCCTAAAATTATCTCCACTGAGGATGCCAATATTCTAGCTAAAAATATCTCCTTAGATGAAGTGGAGAAAGCCATTAATTCCCTTAAAATGATAAGGCTCCCAGACCTGATGGCATTCCTTTTGAGTTCTACAAAGCCAACCAAAAGTGGATATGCAAGGACCTTCTTGAGATTTACTCTGAGGCCCTATCTAGAGGCTCTCTCGGTACCTCTATTAATAGGGGTGTTATTAATCTCATTCCCAAGGATGGGGACAAGGCTCTTATAAAAAATTGGAGGCCAATTACGCTCCTTAATGTCTCTTTCAAAATTTTTGCCAAGATCTTAGCTACTATACTTGTGAACATCCTTCCCAAATTCATTTGTCCTACTCAAACTGGCTTTATAAAAGGCAGGTACATTATGGAAAATGTTATTACTAGCTAGGAGGCCATGAACTGGGCTAATCACTCCCAACAAAACTCTGCTATGTTCATTTTAGATTTTGAAAAGGCTTATGACAGAGTCAAATGGAGCTTCATCTCCATGATGCTGGAGGCCTTTGGATTTCCCGCCTTCTTCTGCAATGCTGGACTAAAATGTTACTTCATGATGCCTGTGCTCAAATTGACATTAATGGAACTCTCTCTAAATCTTTCCCTCTTGGTAGGTCTATTAGACAAGGCTTCCCTCTGGCGCCTACCCTCTTTTCCATTCCTTCTGATGCTCTTTATTACTTTCTTAGAGATAATTCTATATCCCCTACTGTGAAGGGTATATCGCTTCCTAATGAAGATGAACTCATTAACAACCAATTTGTTGATGACAAAACCATTTTCTTTGAAGCTATTGCTGAGAAATTCGAAGCCCTTCAATTTAAACTTAATCTATTTTGTACTATGTCTGGTGCTAAGCTTTCCCACTCCAAATCCATTTTCCTAGGTTGGAATGAGCAGCCCCTTGACTAGTTTAAGAACTATGAATTTCAATGGGGAGGCCCTCACAATATTGTGAGATATCTTGGCATTCCCTTTTCCATTAAACCCTCGCTTAAAGACATGTGGCTATGGGTTAAAGAGAAAATTAGCGAAAAACTAGACAAATGGCATAACCATTCCCTATCCTTGGCTGGCAGACTCCAATTTTTCCAAAATATTCTATCCTCTTATAAAATCTACTACTCATCTGCATGGATGTTTAGCAACTATCAAATTTTTGAAATTCAAAAAGTTGTTAGCAACTTTCTTTGGTCGAATGGTAAAGGCAACTTTAAGATGCTTTGAAAATGAGAGTAAGCGTTCCACGATTCATGCCAAAACATGACATTTTTTCCATTGTGTATTTCAAATGAAATGTAAGAAGTAACTATATGCCTGGATGAGATCATAAAGTTCCACATGGCCGAGCTAGTTGGGGGATTTTGTATGGTAAAAATTCTTGTAGGATTACTTATATCCAAATACTTATCTTGCATAAGTTTATACCAATTCGCTCCCGACTTTGCGTACATTTTCCAAATTAGTTTCCCACCAAAGCCTAAATTCCTTTTAGCAATGTCATGCAATATAAATCCACCTTCCATCTTATCTTTAGCCATATTATGTTGGGAGATAAGGGGGCTCTTCTTTGATTCAACCATATTACCTCTCCATAGGAAGTTGCAGATATTTTTATCAATTTGAGTAGTTATAGATGAAGGAGCTTTTAGGACTGCAATGAAGTAATTAGGGATTTCTGCAAGGACTATTTTGAGTAGTAAAATATGACCCACAAATGAAATCCTCCTTGCTTTCTAAGAGGACACTCTAGATTTCAGCCTATCAATAACATTAGACCAGAATGTTACCTTGTTAGAGCCCATATAAAAATGAATGCCCAAGTAAGAGGATGGGAGCTCAATGGGTTAATAGTATAAAGTGTGAATAATTTTCCTTGTAATGGTTGGTTTAGTATTGAAATGGAAGATCTTTTATTTTTGTTTGTTCATCACCTATCCTGATAATAAGGAATATAATTGTAGTACTTCCATGATTTGTTTAGCTTCAAGAATCATGGAATTACCAAAGACAACAGTATCACCTAAAAATAGATAGCGGGTAATAGGAATATTAGTGTGAGATATATGGATGCCCTTCCATAAGTCCTGAAAGTTTTTCAATTTTATAGTTCTACTCAAAGATTCTGACATAATTACAAAGAGGAATGGAAAAAGTGCATCTCCTTTCCTAACACCTTGAGTAGCCTGGAAGAAACCAGTTAGTGTACCATTTATGATTACTGAGAATTTTTCACTTTTGAGACAAGCCATTATCCATTTGCACCGTTTGGTACAAAACCCAATTTTTTTGAGGTCTTTGACAAGAAAACTCCATCTAACCTTATTTTACGCCTTCATCATGTCAATCTTAACAATAAATATTGACAAATGATTTTCTTTGATCGAGTGAAGGACTTGGTGAGCCACAAGGGCTCCTTCTGGGGTCTCACTATCAGGAACAAAAACTCCTCGTTCTACAAAAATGAGCAAGGGAATAAATTGTTGAAGTCTAAGATAAAATGCCATAGAGATTATCTTATAAACTCTGTTATTAAAATGCCAATGAAATTGGTTTGAATTTTGTAAATGAATTTGGAAATTTAATTTTTGTGACAAGGTAAATGTCTGTCACATTGAAATTACTCAAAACTATCCTATATTTCCTTGACTCTTCCAAAGCTAAGAGGAGATCAAAGCCTAGAGCATCCCATAGCTTTTCAAAGAATAATGCTATGAATCCATCTAGCCCGGGTGCTTAGTCAAGGAGGAAAGAGAACACCATGCCTCTGACTTCTTCCAATGGAAAGGGTCTCATTAAAGAACCAATATTATCATCAGTAATGATACTAGGAATTGCATCTAATAACTTTTGCTCATCCTGGTTAACTATTTGAATTTGACTTTGGGGAAAGGCAAGTAGGTATGAGAAGAAATTTACCCCTTTATTTTGAATCTCTGCTTCATTGGTAATTTATGTACCCATAAGTGAGTCTTGTATTGAGGATATTGAATGAGAAACTCTCTTTGACTAAGATAAGGCATGAGAAAAATTAGTGTTGTGGTCTCCTTCTAGCAACCATAACTCCCTAGATTTTTGTTGCCAATAAATTTCTTCCCTCTTACCTAATTACTCCCAAGTGTTCTATAACTCTTTTTATCTAGCGAAGAAAATCAGGTCTAAACCATTTTTTATGATATGCTCACAGATGAGAGAAAGTTCATTTGCAACATCCTTCTCTTGCACAAAAATATTTTTGAAAACCTTTGCATTCCAGTTGCATATTTCTATTTTCACAAATTATAGTTTCTTGTGGAATTGAAACATGTGTTATCCTTTTTCAAATGGAGCACTTCCCCACCACTAATGAAGGAGGAGGAGGGGGGTATATGGGGGTGGAAAAATCACATTTTTTCAAATTATAAAGATGGTTTCCTCCCAGCCTTCTTCATTTGATCTAAGGTTTAGAGAGAGATATCATAGTGGTCTAAGGAAAATAGTGGTAGGAATTTTGAAGATAGTTGGAATGTATGTGCCAACCATTTGTATAAAACTAAAAACCTATCTAACTACTCCACAATATGAAGAAATTTTTCCCTTATGTTTTTCCTAGTGAATTTTTCTTTGTCCAGGCAAATATCATGCAAGTCATACATCTGTTATAAAGAAGTTGAGGTCATCCATTTATTTTTGGGGGTGGCAGACATCACCTTGTTTTTCATCCACTGAGACTATTACATCGAAGTCTCTTTCGAGTATGATTTTATCATTGTCCAACCCTTGCATGGCACTTGTCAATACCTCCCACAACCTAAAATTTTTTGTCATGGAGGTAGGACCATACACATTGAAGAGAGAAAATGAGAGATCAAAATTTTTAACTGCCAAGTATTTCCAGTTGTTTTCACTGCAACATACTTCAATGTCCACAATAATTTTTTCCATAGTACAATAAGTCCTCCACAAGCCCCCTCAGATGTGTCAAGTGTTGATTTCCATCTATTCCATTTCTTTATCGTTGATTCACTAGTAATTACATTTTAGTTTCTTGCAATAGTATGATGTCTGCCCCACAAGCATCCAATTATTTCTTGATTCTAGCACATTTTTCAAAGGCATTTATGCCTCTGACATTCTAGGATAGGATTTTCATTGTCCTTCAAGAGAGAAAAAGAGCTCTACACATCCTTTTCCTAATAAAAAACTTATCATCCAGTGTAGTTTGGATCTCTACCTCTATATTATGTTCCCGTTTGTCACTCGTTGGATTCCTCCCTCTCTTAGCTAGAGTTCTTTTCTTTTTAGAAGGGCAAGATGGAGTTTGGGAGATCGATAAAGTCTTTGAAAAATCAAATGGAGTAAGAGCTGGCCAATCTGAAGAACTAAAATGGGTTCCTCAAGCAGTGGAGAGGGAGTATGATAAGAATGAATGAGATGAGAAGTCACCAAAGAAGTGTCCTCAGATAGTGAAGAATAAAATGTGATTATTAACTTTTTAATTTTATATTATTTTAAGTATAAAAATGCACATATTAAAAAAAGAAATAAAATTTACTTTTTCTCAAGAATAAAGATAAGAATGAATATAATACAAAAATATAATGAGATGATAATATAATAATAATATAGTATGAATAGATATTTTGATTTTCTGAAGAGTTTCATAGTAATATAAAAATATATTAATATTCAAATATATTTTTGGTTTAGTAGCAAAAAAATATTAAAACATAATAATGTATAATAATATCTTCAGAATAATTTAATATTAATTACAATATGATAATATAAAAATAACTTTATATTAATTATAATATAATAATTTATAAACTTAAATATAAACAAAATTGATATCTTTTAGCCTTTACCTATATTTATTTAAAGATAGATATGCTTACTTATATTTAGAAAAATATATGTAAGAATATCATATCATTATTAAGATAATTAATTTACTTTTTCATTTGTCCTTTTTACAAATTATTATATTATTATATTTTAATGAATATAATGTTATTATATTCACTTATGTTAAGTTGAGTTGGTATGTGGTACACTTATGTGGCATGTTTTGGTGGTCGTATTTATATTTGACATTTATTTCTTGACAGTACTATGCGATCTTGACGGGACTGCATATCTTGTGCTTAATTGCGAGTTAATCATGAGATTTCTTCCGACCTTATATTCTGAGTATTGCGCTCATTTTTTGCCGTTGAGGTTTTCTTATTTTCTATTTTGGTGATCGTCTTCCATCTTCCTTCTTGACTAGCTGGGGATTTGGTTTCTAGTTCTATGTCTTTTACATTAGTTTACAATGTCTATCCGTCCGAGTCCAGTGGTGGGTATTAGTATTAGGGTTGATGTCTACTCTTCTTGTTCTGATATCCACATGGATTATTATCCTCACAACTACAGAATATTCTTCGAGGTGGAAGACTAGGAATAACCATTTGTGGGGTGTGTAAAAGATGATATGTTAGGAACAATTTTCTTCTATGACTGTCCCCACATTCGACGGGGAATTAAAAGTATTATTGGCCATGACATCCTTTTTGCTTTTGGTAAACGTATTATCTTCCCATCCAAGATTTTGTCATCTTTTTTGTCGAATGTTTGTGATATTTTACAATCTCCATATCATTTGGGTTTAATTGCATCTCAAAATGTGAAGCCTGAGATACTTCGGGTGAATAAACTTTCTAAAGCCTTGCAAAAATATGATTTGTGGGGTGGTGTCAACCTCATTGGTGGTCTTTTTCATCTTCACTCGGCCCTCAACCACCATGGTGTATATATTGTCCTTGAAAGTATCAAAAAGGGCCTCGAGTGAAAATCTTTTAGGCCTATTAAAGCGGCCCTCTTGTAATTTAATGGCTCCCTTACAAAAGAATGTATAAATGTTGTACACCAAGTTTCTTTTTCCATTCTTGATCTCCTTGAGTTTGACCCATCTGCTGCTGCTAAAGAACCCTCTGCTTCTTTCAGACCTATCTCTCATTCTCATAGTCTCGAGGTGGCTGCTCACCCCATCCTAGATCTCATTCTAAACCTCAGTTTGGGTAGTGATTCTTCTCCTTTGGCAGGGGATGACACTACGTTGGTCCTTATGAAAAGCTATGGTTCTTGCAGAATTTCTTTTTTGGCTCTATTTTTGCAGGTTTGCTCCTGTGCAGATCTTGTATGGGCTCAGCCCTCTATGCAGATAAAATTTCCATTGTGTTTAACTCCTTTTCACTTCATTTTTCTTCATGATGATCTACCGACAGACTGATGTCATTTTTCTACTGACAAGCAGAAGTTTTTGATTCTTCCTATCTATGGGCTATCAATACTTGATGTCTACTTTGTAATTCACCTCAGAGCTTTTTTATTTGCCTTTGGGCTTTTGTAATTGTTACAGTCATATTTTTCTAAACACTTTTGTAATGCCTAAGGGCTTTTTGTAGTAGTTTAGGGCTAGGTCTTCGTATTGGGTTCCTCATACTTTTGATTAGAATTAGCTTTGGCTATCAGGGATTGTTACTCTTCCAAATTTATTTTCTATGTATATGAGCAATGATCAGAGTTTTTCTTTCCAGTTCTTTTCTCTTGGAGCTCTTTGAACTAGCTTATTATTATATTAATATATCAAGTGGCCCTGCCACCTTTTTTTAAAAAAAATGTTATTATTATTATTAAATAATTATATTATTATATTTTAATATTGATTAATAAATTTAATTTTAATTTTAATATTAAATAAGTGTTATAGTAATTAATATATGTGAACATAAGGTATATTAAATCTTTGGTAAGAATTCATATTAATCTATCAATAAAAAATAAATTAAAATTAATTAATTAATCTATTATATAGATAATGTTATTACTAAATTTTAAAAAATAGTTTTGGTTTTTAATTATTACTATTTCATTATATCCCCTTGTCATTGTAATAGAAATAATAAGGTATCAAAACACACACACACACACACACACACACACACACACACAAGGAAAATAATAAATGTATACTAAATAGATTATGTGGTAGGCATGATGTCTTTACTGCTCCAACTCATGTAGTACTAGAAAACATATTGAACCAATGTCATCAGTCACATTAAAATTTTACCCATGTTGGTTTTAACATTACCACAACCAACAATATCTAAATGATAATGATCAACCAAGTAGATCATACCTCCTCCAAATTCTTCATCTTAAAAAAGTAATATGTATTAAAGTTATATAAAAAGATGCACTTGAGTCAATTAATCGTGCATCATTACTTACATGAGTGACTAAAGCTACAATGAACACATCACCATCTTCCCTTTTAAACTCAAATTAAAATCAAATTTTATCTTTTTCTTCTTTGCACTCTTTACAAAAGTGTCTAGGAATATCATAGATCCTCCAAATAATTTAGGACCTTCTAGGAGATTTGGATCTTTCATGGACTTGGATTTATTACGCTTTTTATTCTTCTTTCATTTTTTCTTAGGTATTCCACAAAAAAACTTAGGGGCTCCTTGAAATTAATACATACCTTCCTCATCATTAAGAAATAAAAGAAACTACCACATGTCCAATCTTTAAAAGAATAGAATTACTATCAATAGGCTCAACAAGAAAATCTCACAAATTAGGAAAAGATCAAAGAATGATATTATTTATGATTCTTTTGTATCTTGACACCATTGGATGCCAATTGAGAATACAACATGTTGAATGCTTCCATGTAGTTTGTAATTTACCCTCTTCTATTCTCAAGGAATATAGTTTCTTCCTCAAGTAAAACGTCTCCACTAAAAATTTGGCTTGATACATCTCACTGAGTTTCTTCCATAGCTTCTTTGCAAAGGGCTCTTCATGGAAATGGACTAGAAAAAAATTGCAAACCAAGTACAATCTGAGAAAACCCTTGTCTTTATGATCCATAACATCATATCGAACAATCATTATAGAATTTGTAGGTCTAAAGACATTCTCATCGATAGCACCCCACAGCTCCTGATCTAATAACAAATCCTACATCTTCAATGTCCACATTTCTAAATTATTTCTAGAAAATATCTTCACCGCTATTCTCCTTAACACATTTTCCATCCAAAAATTTCCACAACAAGATCACAAAGAATCTTCTACACAAGCTCCCACTAAAATCTACATTTATGTTTTCTAACTCTATCGATCCCTCTCTTCTCTTTCTTTATCCTTTCATAAATTTTAGGTGATTTTTAAATTAAAATATATAATTGCTTTATGAAATTTTATTTGTTAAAAATAATTTAATAAAAAACTATTATATTTTAATTCAAAATAGAATAATTATTCTAGCACTCTTTTAAATTTTAAAGAAAGAATTTAATAATTTATTTCTATTAAGTTGTGTAATTAATTTATGAGAAGTTTTATTTATTTATTATTTAGTGTGTGCGTGCGCGCGCACGAGAGAGAGAGAGAGAGAGAGAGAGAGAGAGAGAGAGAGAGAGAGAGAGAGAGAGAGAGAGAGAGAGAGAGAGAGAGAGAGATATNAGAGAGAGAGAGAGAGAGAGAGAGAGAGAGAGAGAGAGAGAGAGAGAGAGAGAGAGAGAGAGAGAGAGATGTTTATCAATTTATTTTTGTGATGTTTATAAAAAATTAATTGCATATATATTATACAAATAATAAGAAAGTAAAAACTCTCACTAAATTAATTATACACAACTTAATAGAAATAAATTATTGAATTATATATTTAGATTTAAAAATTCTTATATTCGCCATAAGCTTTCGTCCCCCTCTCTCCCCTTATTTGGAAACATTATCTAGCTCTATTGATATTATTTGCAAACATTAACTCGTGGAAAAATGTATACGAAAGCAAAAAATATATATATAAAAGGCAAATGTTTTTTTTTACTAATAGACCGTCTACCCTTCTTCAGCATAAGTATTAGACACCAAAGTGTGATTGCTTGCAATAATTCATTTGTTATGGTCAGACTTCTTCGTATGAAGTTTCTCCTTTGCTAGGTTATATGAGCTAGTGTGAACTTTCGTTATAGGCTTAATTATATCTTTATTCAATTTAAAAAATCTGTCATTTTTTTTTTCTTTTTGTGGGAAAGTTGCTTGTCTTTTACGGGAGATTGATCTTCTCAGAAGCATAAAATGGAGGATGTTTCGAAAGAACACTAGAAAAGTATAAAAGGATATGAGCTTTTCGCGGGCAAAGAAGAACTTTCCTGTACGCTTCTTAGAAGCTAAAATTGACAAAGATTAAGCGTTGTTTCCTGGTCTGTGTATTTTCGCGGACAAAAAAATTTCCTCTTTGTTTCTAAAATGGACAGAAACAGTCGGCGCTCTTTCCTTATCTCTGTATAACAGAGGTGAGATCATGATGGGTAAGGAGTTTTCCACGTATTTTAGAAAACTACGGAAATACAAACATAGATCAGATCATGGCGGGAAAGGAACTTTCCCATTACTTTCTTACAAGTATGAAATTGCCACTCCATGTTGTTTCTGCGACGTGTACTGTTTTGTGACTCATTTTCATGGCTTGTAGGTTACGTCATCTACAGTTTTATGACTTGAAGGTTGCAATGTGAAAAGGCGAGATCGTGGCGGGCAAGAAGCTTTCCCAGTTGTTTCTTCTTGTGTACGACTTCATGACCAACAAGTTGCTATGTAAAACAGAGGTAAGATCGTGGCGGACTACGAGCTTTCCACGTATCTTCTTAGAAGCTAAATAATGAAAGAAGCATTGTTGGGTGGAATGTAAAACAGACGTCAGATTGTGGTGGGCAAAGAGCTTTCCCCATATCTTCCTAAAAGCCAAAATTGATAGTCTGCATGTTTTTACTCCTCGTGTACAAGTTTACTACTTGCACACTGAAATTATACCAAAATAATTCATATGAACACGGAAATGGATGTAAATGCTAATCTTTATGTAAAATGTATCAAAGATTAAAAAGAGTTAATTTTTTTTTTAGATTTGGGAAACATATTGTTTTTTGCATTTTTTTTGTGGTTTTCTACCATAAAATATACAGATCACGAAGAGCAAATGCTCAAAATTTTGCGAAAATTCATCGTGTTTTCCATTTTTTGAAATTTGGTCAACGGTGCATTTTACATGGAGGTTAGCCACGTCAGGGAAAAAATAGTTTTCGGCAAGTGGGATCGGGCAAAGGACCCGAGCTGCAAAAGTTGAGATCCTTCCAAATAGATAGGTGGGTCGAATTGACGCAAGCAATGGGTTCAAGTTAGTATGTTGAAGGATTTTTATCCTGAAGGTGTTTATTAATATAAATAGTAATAATATATTGAAAAATATATTATTTTAATTACCACAAACTATTATTGTAACTCAAACATTAAGAAAATAACAAAGAATCAAGACAATTACAAAATTAATTATATATAATAGTATAAAATTCATCTTTTAGAATTATTTTTTTATGAAAGTCTTTATATATTCTTTAAATAATCTTTTATATAAAATCTAAATGTATGGCTTTATTTATTCTCTTTAGTATTAATGCTAGTACATCTATATTTTAAAAATCTATGTAAACTATGTTAAGAGATATCTTTCTCAATATGATTTATATGTTGTTAACTGACACAATATGTATAAACATGTCTTGTGCATTTTTCAATTTATTTTGAAAATTTTGAATTTTATCCTTCTCTACTTGGTGACCGTGACGTTGCCTGAACCCAATAAATATGGAAGCGGTGGGACACATAATAAATAACCCTTATTGGATGATGGCAACTGAGGCCAAACAATGCAGCCACATAGATGAAGTGAGGAGGATGTTTCAGTAGTTTTACCAAGCACAATTAGCCTAATGGTGGGTTAGGTGTTAGTTGCAAATTGGAGGAGGGAGAGGAGGAAGGAGTACGATATGGAAAGGGAGACTCATTTTAGTTTGAATACATAGACTAATACTTGGTTAGGTGTTGGTTGTAACTCAGAGGTGAGGGTGGAGTTGGATGAGGCAATGACAACTTAGTCAAGATTCAATACATAGACAAATATTTTATATAATATTAGAAGGCTACTCTGCCCATTCATAATATATAATCATTGCTATAACAAAAATTTTGTCAACCAAGAGATAAGTCCCAATGGAAAAGGGGGTTCCCATTACCATGGGAACCAATAAATAGTTCTTATTTCTCATTCAAACATCAACTAATAATTTGAATCACCCAATAGAGGTAGTGATGAGATTTAGGCAAGTGTTGGGAATATTTAGGGCTTAAGTGCAAAGTAGGAGCTATCAATTTATAGGGCCTTGACTTTGACTATTTGAATTAACACTTGTTGCAACTCCTTATGGGATACCAATTGATCATAATTTTATTTTTTTTGAGAAATCCAACATTTGAATAGTATCCACATCAAAGTAAACTTGTGTGACCACCTTGTGTGCGTACATATGATCTCATGCTTGGAAGGAGAGATTGTAATAAGACATAAGCAGTTGGGAATTATCAAATAGTTTTGTCATCTTCTTGCATAGAATTTCACCAGATATGCTTAGATTTCTATTTGGTAGAGAGGCCATTTATAAAACATTCAACAACTTGTGAATAAAAAATCACTATAGTTTGGGTAGGATTTAATCTCAGGAAAAATAGTTTATGGATAAAAATAATCATTTCCAATGAATTATCACATGTTTTCTTTCAATTACTTTGTATCTCTAATTTCTATTATGTAGTATCTATATAGTTATAAGATATTTTTTATGATATTTTTTTAAGGGTTATTTTTACAATCACCTATGCTAGACAAGAAACATCCCTTAGTGAATAAACTAAACATTGCATTATCTAACTATTCTATAAGTCATAAGGGGTTAATATTGAATCTACTCCTCCTTGGAGCACTGCGAAATCTTGACACAACCCAAATAATGCATTACACCCTACATGTTACATATTTTATTTATTGAGAACCATTATGGAATTGTCCTTGAGCTTGGATGAAATGTGATAGACTATCTTCCCTTTCTTGGCTCTTGATTATGATACTTTCACATCAATAATGAAATATTTTTTTCACTTAGCCTAAACATGCTTCTATCATTGATCTCTCCAATGGAGATGAAGCATTGAGGAGTAATGATGAATCCTCCTCTCATAAGGTTACTTTGGTGCAAGAGGGACACTTTTAAATGTTTATCCAAATCTTGGCACCTATATCACTCTAGAACCTCCTTATTCTCAAAGACCTTATATTAACCATCAAAATGTTTTAAGGGAATATGATGTTATGCATTTTGTAATGATGTATTACCTAACATTATATTGAGTAAAAATGAGGCTTAGACGATGAGAACCCTTCTTCCCAATCCAATAACTTAATGCAAAAGCACTCTCTTACCTTTCAAGTAGACATGAATGATAATAATAAAGATGTTGATGCTCCTACAAGGATCCATCACCTTTCATCTATACATCCCTATGGGGTCCATGATTAAAGTTTTTTTTTTTGATCGGTAAATTTTGAATTTGTATTTATAATAATCGAGGTTACAAAAAGATTTTTAGCAAATGCTATAATATTTGTCCATACTGCAAAAAACATCAAACCAAATACGACACCAAAAATAGTCTAAACACTGCTACCCACAACAGACTATTACATAAATTCACAAAATGCATCGAGTGCTTACAATGATTACTAGTTCAGCTTCATGTTTGACACAACATCAAAAAACAAAAAACCTCCTCACATCCCCACTTTCCTACAGGAACCAACCATGCACCTCCTCCCAAGAAAAGTTTGGAATGGCCCTAGACCCTGATGCTGCAGCTCCTCCAATTGAGTCTTTCTTCTAAAGTTGGAGGCAAGGTTGAGGCCTTCCAGTAAAGTCAACCGACGCAGTTGATTTTACTGGAGTGATCTTGTGCCACTTAACCTTGGCTGGTTTACCCTTTGCTCGACGTTCCTCCACCTTCTCTAGAAAATTCTGGATCATAACCCAGCCTTGCCTCATCTCCGAGAGTTGCACCTCCATGGGCTGCGAGGAACTCCATAAAACCAAAGGCTGAACCGCTCCTTGGCCACCTCCAATCAAATGCCATGGGCCATGTGACATTCTGAGCCCCACACCCAACACAACACAATCAACAATAGATTCCATGCCAAACGACCACTTGGGCTTCAGGCATTGTTTTGCCATGGAGAGAGTCTTTGTCTTTGTGTTCCCAACCATAAGGCCAAGAGCCAAGAATAGGGAGGAGATGTCCAAATTGGTCTGTGACCTCCATTCAAAGTTGAGGAACTCTTCCCCTAATATTGTTGACAGAGCCTCCAAGAATTCTGGGTGATCGAATTGAAAGACATTGCCTAGCCTGTGTGTCGTGATCTCATCCCAAAAAGTGGGGAGTTGATTTGGAGAATGAAACAAGAAGTTTTCCTCCATGAAAAAAAGTACCTTCCTCCCTAATTTGAGTGTAGAACATGGCCTCCTATTGTCTATTCAAATTTCTCTTAGCTCTCGACTTTCACTTACTGTGGTGCAGAATGCACCCAAAGCTTCTTGCTTTAAACAGAGGCGTTCCTTAGCTTTATCCCCCAAGAAGGCTATCACAATAAGTGATCTTCATATGAGCTCTCATGAATTTTTTTTTCAAATATCCTTGACCTTGTGTGAGAAAGGGAGCGAGTGCTGCGTATTCATTATAGAATGATTCCAAAATTGTCACTCATCAAGTCAGCTTCATGCAATCGAACACTACCACTTGTCTTCCCATGGTGCCGATTTTCCAAGCAAGTTGTTTGATTCACATGCCAAAAGCTTGAAGTACACAAGATCCCCTTGTCATTATTACCCGTTCCCCCATTGTCATAAGAGCTGATGTTGTAAAGTCCCAAGGCACAAATCCAATTGCGTCATCTAGTCCCATCTAGTTTCAAGTTTACTAAAGGCTTCCATGAATTATTATTCTCATTACATGGCCTCCTTACTCCTATGTTTGAGAGTAAATCTGCTAGGTCATTGGCTTCCCGTCGAACATGGCTAATTTGGAGCTCCAGAATCTGACTGAGTATAACTCGTATACTTCAGATGTATTGGTTTAGACACCATGCCTCAATTTCACATTTTTTATCCTATTGATGACTAACAAAGAGTCCCCCTCCAAAATCAATTTCTACACCCCTAAGCTGTTTGCCATGTGGGCTTCTCCAAGTGTCGCTTGGTATTCCGCAGCATTATTAGTTCCATCCATCAAGCGCGAGGCACCCAAAGCCACAATATCTCCTTGATCTGATCTTGCCACATAGCCTGGGCCTGAAGGGCATGGATTCCCTTTGAAGCGCCATCGAAATTGATTTTGATCCATTTCAGTAGTGGTGGAAGCCATTGAATTTTTGTATGTTCCCCTGCAGTAGGTTTAGCCCTACAAAGCCCCCATGATGGAAGTTTTTTAGTAGAATAGAATGTCATGAGTAATTTTTTTAATATGATTATTGAATATGGTTAGCTAATATCAACATTTTCCTACCATTATATAACATGTTAGATGAATCACTCTATCACTTTTATAGAGCCAATTATAGGCTCTATAAAAAATTACAAATTTTTACTTTGATGTGTGTCGATCTACTAGGTTTCTTTCTTCTATAAATATGCTTCCACCCTACCATGTTAATGGTCTTGATGAAGAGCTAGGCCACTAATGTATCCACAGTCCCTCCCTTGACAACCTTGGATGATAGTTATGTTATAGGATGTATATCAAATATTGTGGTTCCCAATTCAAGGTTAAAGGGTGATGACCAAGGAGTAGATATTAGTAGCCATAGTTCAAGGCTAATGATATTCTACAATTTTATTTATACATAGTGACTATATAGATTTCATTAATGTGCAATGACTAAAGTATATATCAATTCCTTCACCCTTAGTCAAATGGATCTTTATTGTCATAATAGTCATATGGGCATAGATAGATGTAGCCCATATATCTACATGGGATGCCTTGTTCATACTATTTGGGCCATGGAAGAATATCAAACCATATTTGTGTTGTGGAAAATTATGCTTGCATACTCGTATTATAATGCTAGTTGGTTTGTATACCACGGGGGCTAGAGTTTGATGATATGTACACTATAGTAGGTGTGGCTATTCATGCATGCCATGTGTATTGAAAGATTGATTACCTTGGCCAAATTCCATCATATGGCCCATATTCTTTTGCATATCCATTATATAAACTGTTGGAATTAATGGGAAGTGTGTACTGAGAGGGGAGGGGTGAATTAGTACCTCTAAAACTTTTGTATCTTTTAACCTTTATCCTTTGAGTAATCAATTGTTTATTCAACCATCTATTCTATACTATCTTGATGTAAGATATATCAAACACGTGAACATTCATAGAAACATTCATAAAATTAATTGACACATAACACAAGATATGATAACACAGAAAACTCCTATTAGGAAGTAAAAACTATGGTGGGGATGACACCCACAAATTCTTCACTATCTGCAGATTGGAAGGGGTCTATTAAGGCTTACAATCTTTATCACTTTTGATGATCTACCCTGTTAGGAGTATCTGTGGAGACCTGTTAAATTCTACTCTATTAAGAGCTTTAGCAACATTGTTTAGTGTGCACTCGGTTAAGAGATTTACAATTGGATGGTTAAATCCACCTTCCTTGAAAGGATTTTTACACTTTGCTTCACTTGTTAGAATGTAAGCAAATTACACTTTGACCTGAGTGTATGCAATCTCCTATTTCTGATTACAGATCCATTTAAGATTACATGTATAAGTGTATTACCTAATGTGATTGAATAATACCTCTGTTGCTCAGTAGCCTCTGTTCTTGGTTCTTGATAACCAAATTCACCTTTTGTTGTTCTGGTTCTTGAAAATTTTAGTCTGATCCATAGACGTGCTCGTAGGATAAATTCATCCTCTCATCCATAATAGTGAATGATTACAACATCTATTTATAAGATAGATTGACCTAATTAAGTTTCATGTAAAACAATATTAACTCTATGATCATAGGTTTACAACTTGACCTTGATCTTTTAGTCTATCTATTTTAAATCAGTTAGATTGATTAAAACACTTACAATAATGTTTCTTGTCCCTAAAGTAATGGTTTTAAAAATAGATCAAGACTCTATAAATAGAATAAGAATGTTTTATCTGACGTGGAAGTTAGATCCACTTTTTACGGGCTTCAACTGACTTTTAGTTTCTGTCAGTCGGTTATGCTATGAAATCAGTTTGACTGTCTCTCGGTGTTCCTTGCATGAACTATCTCTCAGGTTCCACTTTAACTGTTCTCTCAAGTTGCACTATATCCTGCTCATCGGGTTCCACTATCAGGTTCCTCTTTATTCTTTTCACTTTGCATTTTTAGTTTATACACAAAACTGTGTCATCGGTTTTCTTTGTACTTAGCAATTTTTGTGAATTTCTAATATCTATATTTTTGGTTCACTCTTGTCCTATCTTTCGATGTATGTTTACCGAAGATCTTCTTTGCATACTAATGGAAAAATATTGTCATCAATCTCCCCCCTTGACATTAGTATAAAAAACTGATATGTGCAAAATACTAACAAAAATGTTTAGTATGTAAACCATTTATATTCTTTAGTCATTTCATGACTCCCCCTATGCATATGCCGGTATAGTATAAGTGTATGTACATGATACTTTGTTCTTGTTCACCTTATGTTTTATATATCATATCATATCATTATACTCCCTTTTTTTGTTCATTTTTTGTACTGTATAGTTTGGACCATCTGTACATATCATTATTCTCCCCCTTTTTTGATATTAAGGGCAAAGGTTTACACCTAGAGCTTATCAAAAATATGAGTGTGAGGACTTCATGTCCTCCATCATCTTCTCCCATTTTTCCTTCAGGTTGTCTAGAGCCATGTTCTTGAGTGTGATCCTTGCATGCATATCGTATCTATGCTATCTACTACAGACCTCTCGAGGGTGGCTATTAGTTGTCTTGCTAAACTGATATGCTATTGAAGTAGTGTTAAATTTGGTAGAAGTTGAGCCTGGAGCTCGGTAACCTCTTCCCTAAATTGTGTATCTACTTCCCATAGTTCTTTTCTTAACCTTTTAATCTCAACAATTTTCTCATAGTGCAACTTTATTGCATTGTCATTAGTGGTTAAGCCTTTAGCACTAGTATTTAGATCAGAATCTAAATTTTCTATTTTATCACTATGTTCCTTAGTGAATTTATCAATTGTGCTCAATTGTTGTATCAAGGAAACAACTTCAGCAATTATTGGATCTAATTCACTTACTAATTCTGAAAGCTTTACCTTGTTTTCTGCCACTTCTTGGCTGATCTTTTCAATAAGTTTGTGTTAATATTTATGCTCTTCTCTCTCCTCAATTGCCTTTTAGCATCAATGTTCTGCATTGTGATGGCCTTGGTGAGAGTGACTAGTTGATCAAGGATAGGTTTATTATGATAAACATCAACATCGCGTACAATCTGATACAAGATGTCCCAAGTTGTAACTAGTACCATGGAGTCTCTGTGATCCTTTCTTAGCTTCTCTTGTAGTGCCTTCCTTTGGCATATTTCACCATACTCTTTTAGTGCTTCATAGTCTAGTGTAGTTGGGTCATATTTGGGTATCTCAATTATCTCATCTAGAGTGACTTCCAACTTAGTCTTTTTGGATTTCTTCTTCTTCTTCTGAGTCTCACTTGAATGTAGAACCATAGCCAACTTCTTGGCTTTGTTTGTTGTGCTGGATGAAGTAATTTGGGGTGATGCCGCTTTTTTCTACTGTGCCTCAGCGTCAGCTTCCTGGTTTTGAGTGGACGTCTCCACATCAACCTTGACATTATTTGTAGCAAACTTTTTGGTTTCCTCAGGAGTGCCATCTTTTGTTTTAGCTCCTTCATTGGTATCCTTATGTACTTCATCTTCATTTGTCTGTACATCATTCTAAGTAGTGTCTCCATATGTTTGCTTTGAATCTCCTTTTGTAACCTTGTCAGTTTTAGTTACAATTTGAGTGTCTCCAATTACATTCTAGTCATCATTGTTGTCTTTCTTTCCTTCATCCCCTGCATCCTTGGGAATTCTTGAATCTTTGTCATGTGATTTGTCTTTTTCTTGAAGTATATTGATGGCTTGCATCAATATTGGCATATTTCCTGGTATGTTCACCTGTGAAATGTCAATTGTAGTGCCTTGTTCGCTAGTCTTGTCCTTGATAATAGTAACATCTTCATCTTTCTGTATTTCTTCTTCTCTATCACTTGTTATGTCAATGATTGTATTGTTCACAATGTTGTCCATAATGGTGTCTGACCATGTCTCATCTGCAACATCCATATCCTTGTTGTCTATGGTTTCCATTTCTTCTTTGTCCAATTCAACATCTGTGATGATAATTGGTTTTGTGCTCTCAGTAGCCTGATCATCCTTGGTTTCTTGATTCTTGGTTAGAGTTCTTTGTGGCTCAGGACTTGTATCCTTTTCAGGAATATTAAGTATTTTCCTCCATTCGGCTTCACTTTTTTTGGTCTAACTCTAGTAGATGTCCTTTTAGCACTTGGTAGGCTCTCATCTTCGGTGAGAGCCTTTTGGAATGAGCCTTCATCATTTATTTGATCTCCTCTATTTTTTATTCGGGAGGCATGAATGATACTACGGCTCTTTCTGTGATTTCTTTCTCAGAGTGCAAGGCAAAAGTCCATCTTGCCGATAGCCTATCTTGAAGTTCTTTGGGCATACTACCTACTAGTTGGATTGGGAGGTATTTGTATATGCACATCATATTGATGATTGCCTCCTCAATCTTATTTTGATCCAAGGGATCCAATTTTAACCATTTCTTTACCTTCCTTATATTTAATGAACCTGTATTGATAATTGAGGCACATACCTCATCAATTGTTTCATGTATCTTGTTCTTTTCCTCTTGAACACCTTCATCCTATTTTGTGTCCTCAATATCTTCCCTTTTTCTAATGAACTTTCTTCTCTTTGTTGGCCCTTTTTTCTATGTTGCCGGTTTCCTTTTCTAGGTCCTTACTTGAGCTTTCTTTAGTGGTGAAGGACTTGTGTCCCTAGCTATCTGACTTCTTGTCCTTGAAGCAAATGTGGTTCTAGGCTTCTTATCTAGTGTTGGTAATAGAGTATCTGACTCTGTAGACTCAGATTCACTTTCCTACTCAACCTCACCAATGGGTGATTGTCCCTCAATTTCTTCCTCTATGACCGACAACCTTTTCTTCAAGTTCTTTACCATTTTATCTTTCTTCTTGTCTATTTGCTTTACAACCAAGCCAATTTTGATTCTTTCTTTGGCCTCTTCATGAGTTCTGAACTTTGGTTGTGTTTTGTCTAAGGGTTCATTTATCAATGCATCGATTGCATTGGATGCTTGATCAATGTTTACCTCATAGTCTAATGGTTGTAACCATGATATCCTTGGTATAAAAGGTTTGATGTATGTGCTATCTGTGTCAGCCATGAAACATATATCATTCTTGAATTTCTCAATTAGTTTCTCTGGGATCCTTACTCCTTTCTGCATTCTCTCCTTGAATCCAGTAAAGTACTCATCCATGACAGTCTTAAAATTGTCTCGCAGTGATGTTAAGTCTCACTGATCTGTATGGTGATTGGTCTAGTGGTATCCCATTTTACATCTCCTATTGATGGAAAATATTCTTGGAAGTAAAAGTAAATGCACATGATAAGTGAGCCAAACTTACATGTATTTGTCTTTATATTTCTGATTGTTCTCAAGTTTTCTTCTAACTGGTTGAGTACCTTTCTAAAAGATCCAACTGAGTTCCTTTCATTACAATTTTATATGTTGTATCCACTACTCCAGATGCTATGTTGTTCATCCTGCTAGATTGGAAGAATTTGTAGCCTAGGACACATGCTCCAAACTTCAGTTCATCATCTATGATAGTGGATACCTTAAGTCCTCTTCCATCACACTTGACTCCTATGTTATTTTCAATTTCAGCCTTGGGTGGGTGTTTCAATACCTTTACCTTATCATTTATTGGAGAATCGGTGACTGCATGAATAACATCTTGGGTTATCATTTTAGGCTCATCCAACAATAGCTTGTGGTTGTGAATTATGCTCAGTACTAACCAAATCTAGTCGGTCTTGAATACCTTTAGGAATAATAGGGCATTAGTGAGTCCTTTCACTTCTATGTGCTTGTTCTCATCTTTAGTAGATCCATCATCATTGCATAGCTTCTTGAAAGCTTGTTCAACATCTAGGTTTCCAATTTATGCAATCTTGCAGTGAATGTATGCTCGCACGTCTTTGACGAGCAAACCCCTAGCTTGTATTCATGAGAATGCTCCAGTATTGTCAGGATGTGATGCAACCCTTTAGATATATCTTATAATGGGGTTCCTCACAAGTAGAATTCTTGATAAGTTTGACCTTGTCCTTCTTGATGCTCTTCAGTTTAGTGGTTCTTGAAGTCGTGGCCATTGTTTTAGACATTCAGGGATTTCTGTAAATACATAAAATAGAGTCCTTAGTTAATGTAGGAACTTACTATTTACTTCTGTAGTGGTCATTGACCTGTTTGGAGTGCGGTGGATCGAGTTGAAGTCGCTCTGTGATGCTATCGCTATGTGCTCAAATTTCGTTTTCGTCACTCTACTCTTCTTGCTAGTGAATAATGAAACCCTTATGTCACCTTTTTATAGACATTTTCCCTAAGTCAAGTCATTAATTCTCAAACAGTCCTTGGTGTGTGAAGATGGAGTTGTCAGGTTAAACACTAACTTCTCTCTTTGATGAGAAGGCAATGCTTCGGGGAAGTTGTCTAACTTCTTTTTTTTACCGACGAGTTTTGGTGTATGACGAAGATAACTTTGTCCGCTTGCTTATTTACCAACAATTCTCAGTTTACACTAGGAAAATTTTCTTTTACATGTTAACCGACATTGTTTGGTAAGTGTAGACAATTCAGCTTTGAGTGTATACCGATGGATTTTGGTATGTATTACCCGATGGAATAGTTTTCATAGATTTTAACAAGTAATATCATGATTCATCTTTACTTATGCTAATTTGGCATTTCATCAACATATTATGGAACTGATGTAAAATACTACTTAGTGTAACACAGTTCCATACTTACTTGTTCTTCTTAGGTGGGGGTGGTGATGTCACTTGATCCATTGGATAGGGTGTCACCAATTGCAAATTGCTCGGTCCAGCTTCATCATTATTTGTATCTTTTCTCCACATTTTGTTTCTCATCTTTCAGATGTCTTTAATGATATTTCCATTGGGAAATGTGATGGTCTCTATCATTTGGTCTTTGCAGTCTTTTTTGAGATGAACAACTTTATGACAGTGTAAGCATGTCATTCTGAGGTTAGTCCATCCTCTAGATTTTCTTGTCCACTATCTCATACAGTTTGCGGCAATGTGACCAAATCTTCCACATGCTGTACAATTTTTCCATGTGTTGTAATCCCATACATACTGGTTACCGACTCTTTTTGGTTGATAGGCAATTTCTTGACCTTTAGGCTTCCATGCTTGCTTTTTCTTCTTCCAGCATTCAAGAATTGTGCCCATTCATTTTTCAAGTAGGATAGTATTTGTCCGTTTAGGTTTCCTTCTTTGGTTGTTTCCTCTCAAACTTACATTCATATGCTTTATGCCCTTTCTTATTACATTTATAATAAAATCCTATAAATGAAGATGAGGATTTAGGAATACCTTTCATTTTTCTCCTGCATACATTTGATGTGTGGCCTTGCTTTCCTCAATGATTGCATGTCAACTTTCTTGGTCTTGGATTTGCATAAACATTCTTTGGATAAGCTTGATTGGGTGATTCTCTATTCTTGGTATAGCCTAGACTAGTATTATTTTTGATTCTTTGTTGTCCATCAAGAAAATCATCCATTCTTTTATTTCTTTCTTCAGCTTTCTTGATAATTTCATTATGTTGTTGCTGAATTCTGAGTTCTTGTTTTAGCTTTTAATTTTCTTTCCTTAGTTCTTGTTAACACAATGGAGTCCAGAAAAAGAAGAATGATAGAGATTCTAGGGTTCAGTATTGGTTCTCTCCCCTCCACTTACTTGGGCCTTCCCCTGGGAGAAATCCCCAGAAGCATTCTGGAACAATCTCATAGACAGATTTAACAGAAAATTGGCAGGCTAGAAGGGAATTCTTCTCAGTCAAGTTGGCAAGATTTAGCTGGTCAAGTCCACCCTTTAAAACCTTCCAACTTATGCTCTTAGCCTCTTTTCTATTCCGGCTAAAGTGGCTGAAGCTTTGGAAAAAATCCAAAGGAGATTTCTTTGGTCTGGGGTAGAAGAGCAAAGATGCCTTCCTTTGATTTCTTGGGATAAATTTTGTCTACCCAAAAAGGCTGGGGGGATGGGGATTAGTAGGATTAGGCCTTTCAATAAGGTGCTTTTAGCCAAGCAGATTTGGAGGATTTTTCATGGTAAAGGGGAATGGAGGGATTTCATTAAGGATAAATACCTATCTAGTGCTTCTTTGTACTCTTTTTTTGAAAATGATAATATCCCAAATGGTTCTTGTATCTGGAATGACATTCTCAATTCCAAAGACTTGGCCAAGTCAAAAGTGAAATGGAAAATAGGAAATGGGCACAATATTAGCTTTTGGTCAATATTTGTATTTTAGATTCTTTCTCTTGTATATTTTCAGTAATCTTCCTTCTATCATCAATAGCTAGTGTTCTTTCTTGTTCAACTTGTCTAGCATTGTTCATGAAATCAATCATTCTTACCATCTGTGTCTCTTGACCAATTTGTAGAGATTTCACTTGTCCAGCCAGATGTTGATTGATTTCATTTAGGCTTGTGATGCTTTCTTCCAATGTGTCTGATGCTTTGCTAGTAGTTTATCTTGAAGACTCAAAGAAATCTGGTATCTCTTCCTCATGGTAATATGTTTCATTATAGAGAGATGCCATAATCTTTCTTTCATTTAACAGTTGTCTCATCTTGATTCTAGCTTCTTTATACTGCTCATAGAAGATCTAAATTTCTAGCTTCTGATTCTCAATACTCTTGTCAAGTCTATACTTCTCCATTGTATGATCTTTTATCTTAAGCCTTTAAGCTTTCCAAATAAGAGACTTAGCTCTGATACCAATTGTTGGAATTAATGGGAAGTGTGTATTGAGAGGGGAGGGGTGAATTAGTACCTCAGAAACTTTTATATCTTTTAACCTTTATCCTTTGAGTAATCAATTGTTTATCCAACCATCTATTCTATACTATCTTGATGTAAGATATATCAATTTTTAACTTAATCAAACATGTGAACATTCATAGAAACATTCATGAAAGTAATTGACACATAACACAAGATATGATAATGCAAAAAACTCCTGTTAGGAAGTAAAAACTACGGTGTGGATGACACCCACAAATTCTTCACTATCTGCAGATTGGAAGGGGCTGGTTAAGGCTTACAACTTTGATCACTTTTGGTGATCTACCCTGTTAGGAGTATCTATGGATACTTGTTAAAGTCTACTCTGTTAAGAGCTTTAGCAACACTGTTTAGTGTACACTCAGTTAATAGATTTACAATTGGATGATTAAATCCACCTTCCTTGAAAGAGTTTTTACACTTTTCTTCACTTGTTAGAATGTAAGAAAATTACGCTTTAACCTGAGTGTTTGCAATCTCCTATTGCTGAATACAGATCCATTTAAGATTACATGTATAAGTGTATCACCTAATGTTATTGAATAATACCTCTATTGCTCGGTAGCCTCTATTCTTGGTTTTTGATAACCAAATTCACCTTTTGCTATTCTGGTTCTTGAAACTTTTAGTCTGATCCATAGATGTGCTCATAGGCTAAATTCATCCTCTCATCCATAATAGTGAATGATTACAACATCTATTTATAAGATATATTGACCTAATTAAGTTTCACGTAAAACAATATTAAATCTATGATCATAGTTTTACAACTTGACCTTGATCTTTTAGTCTATGTGTTTTAAATCAGTTAGACTGATTAAAACACTTACAATAATGTTTCTTGTCCCTAAAGTAATGGTTTTAAAAACAAATCAAGACTCTATAAATAGAATAAGAATGTTTTATCTGACGTGGAAGTCAGATCCACTTTTTGCGGGCTTCAACTGACTTTTGGTTTTTGTCGGTCAGTTATGCTCTGAAATTAGTTTGACTGTTTCTCAGTGTTCCTTGATTGAAATGTCTCTCAGGTTCCACTTTGACTGCTTTCTCAGGTTGCACTATATCCCGCTCGTCGGGTTCCACTGTCGGGTTCCTCTTTATCCTTTTCACTTTGCATTTTCAGTTTACACACAAAACTATGTCATCGGTTTTCTTTGTACTTAGCAATTTTCAGTGATCTCTGATATCTGTATTTTCAGTTTTCTCTTGTCCTGTCTTTTGGTGTATGTTTACCAAAGATTTTCTTTGCATAATAATGACAAAATAATGTCATCAATAAACATTGATGATTCAATGATTTTTTTTTCAGAGATAGTGTTTTGATAGGCTACGTATCACAAAGATTATGTTGTGGCCTTGTATTTATATGAAAACATAGATATGTTTTGTTAGAAAAATGGCTAGAATGTCAAGCCATTTCTAAGGTATGTATACCCTCATGGCATAGTTTCTATAAAAATACCATTATAATATGAATGATTTTAAAGGTGGTTATTGTAAATTTGTTTTTGTGTCTACGTTTAGCTATATGTAATGTTACTTTGATGCAAAAAAATTTATTATGACCTCACTATATAATGTACCTATCATTGTATTTTAGGTTGACATCCTATGCTCTAGATTCTAGAGTACTTCATGGACAACTTAGAGAAACCTTCATATCTCTATCACGAAGCTAGCAATCTCTTGTAATATGTTCAACCATAATTGTTTGTAGATTAGAAACAGTCTCCACCAAATTAGTTGCATGTTAGCTAAAAATTTAATAGCTACAAACCACACACAATCTATAATAATTCATGATAGTTACGAATGTAAAATTTGTTAAGTGAATCAAATTAACACCATATTTTTAGCATTGAATACTCAGTCTAATAAACTAATATACATGATTTAATAGATTTTTATCCAATAATCCCAAAGGCATCTAATTGATTTTAGCAATGCTTTTAGTGTAACATATGGGGCATTTGCACCAAGGAAAGATAATCATAGTCCTATTATTTCTAACTTATTGGAAGGTTATATAAAGATAATTAATGAATGTTCATTCAACAAATGAAATCCACACGGCTTACAAAATTTTGACAAAAGAGTGAGATAAATGTGCGCAGCTTAAACATCACACACTAAACTTTGACCCATGTGTTGTCTTTTGTGGGGCCCGCTTACAAATTGTCATTTTCATTTGATCAAACTATTCCATTCGTTCATGTATATATGTGCAATCTGTACAACCGCTTTTATCCATTGTCTGACATTATTGTGATCAGGTTTGAACTCTCCTTTTTGAGCCCTGCACGTAACACCATTACATGATGGGTATACTATAATTAAAATTTTATTAAAATTATCTACAATGTATACTAATATTAATTATGTAGTCATATATTCATATATAATTTTATAATATATTATAGATTGTATTAATTTTTAAAATTATTTATTTTATATCATTTTATTTATTAATAAATCTAAAATATAAACAGTAAATTTTAATTTAAAATGTACAATGAATATTAAATGCTAAATATTTAATTTAATTTCAATATAAAGTTAGATGTAAACATTAAATATAATATTAATATTAAATATAAAAATACTATTTTGATGTAAATTATTAAATATAAAATTTAATAATATAAGATAGATAATATAAAGTTGTTATTGAATCTTTTAAGTATAAAACATAAAATATAGATTTTAATTAAAAAATATTGAGTAGATGAGTTTTAATAATTCTAACATAAATTGAATTAAATAATTTAATATTTAATATATTATATAATTTAAAATTTAATAAATTTCACTATAATATAAAGTATATAGAAAATAAATTTGATATCAAGTACAATATATAACATAATTATATAATTTTAATGTAAATTGTAAAGTTTAATGTGAAAGAAAATATTCAATATTCAATGTCATACGACAAAATATATGTATGTTAGATAAAATATATTGTTTAATAGAATA
>MU226175.1:132632-146701 GCA_018584345.1 Thuja plicata
CTGATATTGTTCTTAATCTGCAAGAATTTGATTCTGCATGTGAATGGTTAGAAAAGCATACTCTGATTGGATATTTTGTGGGTCGTACTCCTCCTAAAAGTATCCTCAAAGATTGGGTAAACAAGAGTTGGACCCCTCATGGGGTCCGCCTTGACGGTGTGCAAAACCTTACCAAAGGTTTTTTCCCTTTTTGTTTTGTTAACCCTTCCCAGGCGGAAGCTATTTTTAGCCGCGGGCCCTGGATTGTTAGGTCATCCCTGCTTGTTTTCCAGAGATGGTCTCGAGACTTCACTGTCTCGGATTACAAGAAACTTAGGGTCCCTATTTGGGTTGATTTTCCTGGTCTCCCTTTGCCATGCTGGCCGTTTATTGAGTCCATTGCTAAAACCCTTGGTAAGGTCATTGTCATCGAGCATGACAAATTTTTCAATGCCCGTCCCCAGAAGCGCGTCTGTGTTGAGGTCGACCTTTCTAGGGACCTCAATGACACTATTGAAATCCAGGTTGGTTCTCTCACCATTTCTCAAAAAGTGCTCTATTTGAACCTGCCCAACCCCTGTTATAGGTGTCAATCGACAGAGCACAAGATTAAAGCTTTCCCGCTAGCTACCCCTCGGGTGAAGCCATCGCCAAAGGAAGCGCCGGTCAAAAACATGAAAGCTGGAAAAAAAGAAGAATGGACTACAGTTTTGCGAAAAGGAAGGAATGCCTCAGGCTCCAAGATGACGCAAGCCACTTTTGCTGTTGTGTCATCTCTGGAACCTCTGGTTGGAAAATTTCCTCCTTCAACTGATGCGCCACCGGTGGTGCCGCTTATTTCAAACCCTATTTTCCAGGGGAAAAGCTCAGCTATGAGGCCTTCCACTCCAGAAGTGGTACTCACGCCACCAGCGGTTTCTTCAGTTTCCTCCCGGTCTTTGCGTCGGTCTCGCAGTCCTAATGGACAAATGAATGACCCAGAAAAAAGGCATTTTACCTCTTCTGGAGATTTACTCCCCAGCTTTGGCTCTGTACCAGCTTTCTTGCAGAATAGTTTCTCCTCTCTTGGGGATGAGGAAACCATGCAAGAGTTTTTATGAATTTTTTGTCTTGGAATGTGTGAGGTCTAACTGACCTCTCTAGAAAGTACTATGTTCATGATACTCATCATAGACTTCACAATCTAGACGTGTTATGTTTACAGGAAGTTAAAATTTATGGGTTCCTTCTTAACTTGGCTTGTCGTGTCATATAGCCGAATGACATTATTTTTTCTTCTTAGCATGAAGCTGGTAAAGGTGGTGTCATTACTATTTTGTCACCTCACCTTCATTCTTCTGTTATTTCTCATGGATTTGATCCGATGCAGCATGTCAGTTGGATTTTGCTATCTTTTCATAATCATTCTTTTGGTATCATTAATGTTTATGCCCCCAATGATGCTATGGAAAGATCTCAACTTTGGTGCTGGCTGTTAGACAATTTTCTTCCTACTACTTGGGTTATGTGTGGGGATTTTTATATGGTTGAGCTGGCCTCTGACAAGGAAGGGATTACGCCTTTTCGCTGGATAGCTGGGGAGAGAGAAGCCTGGTACCATATGCACAATAAATTGGGCCTTTTTGATCCCAATGCTAACCACCGCCACCAGGGTGGGGTTTGGTATACTTGGTCTAATTTTAGAGATAGCTTTGACCACATATTTAAGAGACTAGAACGTGCTATGATACGTTCGGCTCAATATTTTTTCTCTTTTTCTGAAGATCGAGGCCTACCTGTCATTCCTTTGACAGATGTGACCCTGTCAGATCACTTTCCCATTTATTTTTCCATCACTTGGTAGTCCTTTTCCAGGAGGGCTACTCAGACGTAGTTTTATCTCAACACATCTGTGCTGATGCATGCCTCCACTACCGCTCACATTCTTCAAGTTTGGAATTTAGAGCCTTGGCCCCATAGTCATCTTGGTTGGATTCAATGGTGGAATGATGCCATCACCCGTAATGCAAGATTTCTTCACATTTATGACCATCAGTTAGCCTGCTACAGGAAGCATGCTTACAAAGCTAACACTAAGGCTCTTCACAATGTTGCTGATACGCTTGCGTTGAACCCCTTTGATTCTAAACTCTATCTTAAGCTAGCCCAACTTTGACATGAGAAGCAAATTGTTGATGCCTATGCTGCTCGTGGATCTCAAATCAAAGCTCGCCTCCACTGGTTGGAGGTGGGCGATAAAGCCTCTAAGGAGTTTTTTCATGCTCTCAAAGCCTGACATACCAATGTTGGTATTCAAAAGATCAAACAAGGATCTGAGACCCTTATTGAGCTTTCGACCATTCTTCAGGCTTTTGTTCATCATTATGAACAAGTGTTCGCTTCGTAGGGTAATTCTGTTGTGCGGGAAGAGGCTCTTAAGGCTTGTATTGTTGTTACACCTTTGGGATGCTGTTGGTCCTGACTTGCACAAATTTTACCTCGAGGCTTTTTACAATAAAAGTTTGGGTACTTTAATTAATAAAGGGAATATCAAATTCATACCTAAATCTGGTGATCCTGAGGATATCTGCAATTGGAGGCCCATCACTTTGTTGAACGTCTCCTACAAGATAATTGCCAAAGTGTTAGCTCTCAAAATAAGACAATTCCTTCCTCTTATTGTTCGCCCTGAGCAAACTGGCTCTGTTAAATCCAGGTATATTCTTGACAACATTATTGTTGTCTGGGAAGGGATGGAATGGGCTCGTCAATCTAAACAGGCTACCTTTTTCCTCAAAATTGATTTTGCTAAAGCCTATGACTGCATTGAATGGCCTTTCATTCTTGCTATGCTTCAAGCTCATGGGTTCGGTCCTCACTTCTTGCAGTCTATGGAAATACTTTTTGGAGATGCCTCTACGTGCATTACCAACAATGGGTCTCAATCTGATACTTTTGGGCTCTTTAGATCCATCTGGCAAGGTTGTCCGCTGGCTCCTACTTTATATGTGCTTGCTGCTAAAGGCTTTGGGTATTTTCTTCCCAATTTTGTTTCCTCTAGTTTGGTTCATGGAATTTCCCTTCCTGAATCCTCTTCCCAGCTTGTTAATGGTCACTTTGCTGATGACTCCTTTCTCACTCTTATTAAGGATGAGGAGAACATCTCCAATTCCTTGTAGTGCCTAGACACCTTTTGTCAAGCCTCTGGATCTTCTATCCAATGGTCTAAAACTCTTTGTTTCAGACAATCTTTTCTTCCAGCCCCTCCCTGGCTTGATAAATTTGGCTGGAAATGGGTCTAGCATGGGGAAGTCTTCCACTTCCTGGGCATTCCCTTTTCTTTCCATGGATCCTCTGTGGATTTATGGAATGCTGTGATTAGCAAGATTGAAAAAAAGTTGCAATATTGGATTTCCAAGCCTCTCTCCCTTACTGGGAAATTTTAGATTTGCTCCAAAGTGTTGGCTGCTACTCATGTCTACTACTCCTCATGTTGGGCTCCTTCTAAGGCTTCTTATCTCAAGCTAGAACATCTCCTCAGAGATTTTCTTTGGGCCTCCAAAGCTGACGGCCATGTGTTTCATAGGGTTGCCTGGGAGTTCTATTGCCTTCCTCGTGATTCTAAAGGCCTTGGACTTCTCTCCACTCAGAAGAAAGGGCATGCTCTCTGGATTATCTGTGCTCTTACTGGTGATGAGGCCTAGAAAATTCTTGTCAGGCACTGCATCTCTTATGGGTTCCTAGTTCACAGGCTGGCTTGGAAGGGCATTGGTCTCCAAACCTTTCTCACTATGAAAGAACCCATTCAAATTTAGGGTACCTTCATCATCCAGAGCGTTTGGAAAGCTTGGGAAGCTATTAATCCCTGGCTCCATTGGGATGGTGATGCCTTTTGCAATGGGCTTTCTTTCAATCAGCAGAGCCTCTAGTGATCTCCGTTGTTTTCTATTCAAGGCATCCCCCTAGCCAAGACTCAAGGGACTAGTGCTCTGCATTTTTTCAAATGTGGCATCTAACTCCCAAGGAAATTTTCTCTAGAGCCTCTATGGGTCTTCGTTCCTGAGAGGATATGCAGGTTCAATATCGTTTGGCTCGCTCAGATCGCCAGACTTTTAATCTTTTGGTTTCTGCAATTCCTACCAACTTGCTTCATAAGATTGGTATTCAGGCTGTTAAGCCCTGGTGAAAGGATTGAAAATGGTATCCTGCCATGCCTTTTAGCAATTACAAACCAAGGTTGGGTTATAGGTGGTTGTCCCCCCATCTTCCAATGGTGGATACCCTTAATCAAAGATGGCATCTTCATTCTTCCACTTCTCACTGGAGCTCTCACTTTCAAGCTATCTGGGCTGCCATTACAGAGCCCAAGATGGCTCTTTTTGCTTTTGTTTACTTTTTCAAGGGCTCCCAGTTGGCCCTAGGCTCAAACATTTGGGTGTTCATAACCCTCAATGTCCTTTCTATAGTCACCCTAAGACTTTCTTGCACATCTTCTGGTTTTGTAGGAGAGCTCAACAGTATTGGCAGTGGATTCATGATTTCTTCAAATCTTTTTAGCCTGAGCCTTTTTCCTGGCACATGATTGTCTTAGGAGATTCTCCTAGCCTTCCTTCATAGTTTACCCAGATTTGGCATACTTTCAAGATGGAGATTTTGTTCACTTTATGGAAAGATAGGAATGCTGTTATTTTTTCTCACAACTTTCTTGATATGAATGTTGCTTTGTATAACAAGGCTTGCATATGTAATAATGTTATGATGCAGATTCAAGTTTAAGCTAATAAAGTGGCTCTGGAAGTGGCTCACCTGTAGGAGCTGCTCAATCATTGGGGCAATGTACCCTGCACTGTTGCCAGGCTTCCCCCTGATTCCATTTCTACTGAAGGTACTCCTCCCAGAGGCTGTCGCCGTGGGCGCAGCTCCTCAATGCGCCACTCACGCACCCCGCGGTCTCAGGCACCCTGCCACCACTCTCTGAGAGGTGGCGACGATGGTTGGCGACGCCGCTTGACTTCTCTTCCTCGCTGTACTTCTGGGTGGTCTCCATCTTCGGCTCAGTCTGCCCCTCCCGATGCTCCTGGTTCTCATCGTGGTTCTGATTGGTATCCTGCCACCTCTTCCAAATTTCCCCGCCTGGCTTTAGCCATTTCTCTGCCCAGGGTGGAAGAGAAAGATAAAGAAGAAGCTGAAGATGATGGATGGTCGCTCCCCGACCCTCCTGTTAACCCCAATGATGAGTGGGGTTCTGATGATAAAGATCCTCCTCCTTCTGCCACCGCTCTTGCTGTTTAAAGGCTTTATGCCTGTTTTTTATTTATGAATAGTTGTTTACCGCTTCTGGCTTTGCCGTGTGAACTCTACGGGGTGATTTCTATATCCCCTGGCCCCTTTTTTGTGGATATGTAACTTTGATATTTTATTAATTGAAAAGGCACTATTCATCAAAAATAGTTTATAATATAGTAAAAATTTGAAAAATAATAGTGAGAAAGAGTAAGAAAAGAGAAATAGTGAGAGAAATATGATTGAAACTATTAAATAAAAGAAGATATATAACCACATGGGTTGGAAATAGTAATGAAGGTACATGTTTTTATCTTTGGAGTATAAATAATATGGCTCATGAGGAGACAATGATTAAGAGTATAAATATATTTTTATTTTATATTTGGAAAAAGCTTTATATTCCTATAATACATATATACCTAAAAAACTTCCTTCTGCAACTAAGAATATTTTTATTTAGCTTACTACTTTCATATACTTTTAATTTCTTTAAAATTTTATTTTTAATTTTTATTTTATAAGAATCATTAATGTAATTCATTCATTTTATCAATTTTCATTTAATTAATTCTTTTTATAATTATTGTACATTATTTTTTTTGTAAAATGTCATCTTCAATACTTTCTTTATACAAATAAAAATTTATAATCTCTAATTTTTTTATAATTTTAATTTTATACAAATTTTGAATATTATATATTTAATATTAATCTAATATTTTCTTATATTAAATTTTACATTGAAAATTACATTATATATCTCATAATTAACTAATGTATATTGTAGATTTGACTATATATTTTAAATTATTTAATTTAATTGTTAGAATTTTTGTTATTGTTTTTAATTGTATTGATAAGTTTATTGTATTATCTATTTTATAACAAACTTTATATTTTATCTAAAAATTTGTATTATATTTTTTATGTTTCTTTGTTCTAATTTTTTTATTCATTTTTCTTAAAGTAATCATTATTTATTAAAAAAAAATTAAAAATAATGGTTTCCTTTATATAATATTAAACCTTAGATTTTAAATTTCATATTGTATTGTAATGCATATTAATATTAAATTTAAAATTTAAAGTTTAATTATAGATTTTAAATTACATTAATTTTTTATATATTATATTAAATTAAGATTTTGTATTTGATAATTTACTATAAATACGAATATAAATATATAATTTTAAAAAATTAATATGACATATAATATTTTAAAATACAATTTTGTGTGTTAGAGATGAACACCTGCACAGAAATTGAGAAATAAAAAAATAAAAATTAATATGAATATATGATTAAAAAAATTAATATAGGGTACATTGGAGAATTTTTTTAAAAAGATAACTTTTCCCTACATGTACGTGGAATGGCGCTACACACTGAAGGACAATTGAAACCTGAGCAAAATAATGTCAGACAACAAATAACTTATTGTCAGATGAAAACGGTTGTACAGATTGCACAAATATTCAGGAACGGAAATCGTTTGATCAAAACAGGAATGACAATTGAAAGCGGGCCCCACGAAAAACAGCACACTGGTCAAAGGTTAGTGTGTGATGTTTAAGGCTGGCCAGATAAATGTGGGTTTATACAAAATCAACTATGGGCGTAATTTAAAATTTTATCATATCCTTTGAATCAGCTTTTGCAGTTTATAATGGATGCTGACATGTGTGTTGGCCTCAAACAAAAAAAAATTCAAAACTAATAAAACTTAGTTAAAATAACGGATGAGTTTGTCATGACAAGTGATACTGATTAGATCTTAGAATTTACAGAAAGCTTCACTAGTATAGTTTAGGCTTGCTGAAGATAATTATTATCTAGAGCAACGAAATTATAAATTCTAATAGATACGCACATTGACAATCTCTTGAAGATACACGAGTGCGCTATCTACTCCATTTTTAATCTTCTTTCTCGAGGCCAAGTCAAGGACTTGATTTTCTCTTCGTTCTATCATTTGGGATAAATTTGTATTTCAAAAGAAATTCATCCACATAAAAAATAAAGAAACAAAGAGCAAGCCATGAAACTTACCAAAGAGTAAACTCCATATATCTTCATTGGACATATAGTCAAACACGAACAACGACTTATCTCCATGAATGGAAGATCCCACGAGATTCAGATTGTTTGGATGCTCTAGATTTGTTATGCACTCTTATTCCCTCTATAAGGCACTACTTCAATCCTGCAATATTTTTATACGATATTGCTTCCATGGGATAAGATTCCTTTCAAAAAAATAAATAAAGAACACCTAAGGGCTAGGTATGTGGAAGTGAAAAGCCTAGATAATTAAATAGTGTGTAGAACAAGTTAGATGTAATTATTTTTGAAGTAAGTAAATGGAATAACAGAGAAACACAAACCAATATAGATTTACGTTGTAAAATTTTTTCAAAATGTCAAGGAAACATCCATAGGGTTGTTGGTTTCATTTCATCTTTCTTTTGTTTGTATTTTCATCTTCTCTTGAAGACTATTGTATATATGAGGGGAAAACCCGATGTAATTAAGCTGCAATAACTGAATAAAGATTGATGCTTTGCTTTCTGGTGGATATATCCAAATTGACAAACCACGTTAAATCTTGTTTCTATTTGTGTATAATTTGTAGTTCACCGATTCTCAATTTGTCTATTTATTTAACAATTGATATTAGGGCCCCATGCAATCCAAGTAAAGCAACATGGTAGGAAAAGTAGTGTTTTTTTTTCAAAATAAGGAGCTAAGAAAGGGTCGTTGTTGGTGAAGCTGCTTTAAGACAAATTAAAGAAAGAATAAATAAGATTAAGTGCTTGTTTTTTGAGGATAACCATCCTCTCCTGTGGAGATAATTGATTATCTCTACCAGAAGGAATATGCAAGAGGGATTCTTCAAGAAAATATGTTGTTGTGCATATAAAAATTGAGGATTGGATGATTCATGGTAAGATGTTGGAGAGTCAGGCTAAAGCTAGGGACAATGAGGATATGCAAACTTTGAGGGCCTCTAGGGAAGAATGATGGTGACATCTTAAAAAAGAGGGTCGGGGTAGGTAATGAGTCTCAGAGGAGTTTTGTTCTTGGCAAGAACACAATATTGAAGAATGATTATTTGCCTCGATGGGAGAACAAGAGATTGTGAGATTATCAAATAAATTTGGGCCCATGAGTACCCAAGCTACTTCCTATATTCTCTACATACAATTTCGTCATAAGAAGCCCAAACGACATTCTTTTATTCATATTTTGTTCGACAATTCAGGGCCTTGGAGGCACAAGAAGCATGAATCCTAGTTTAACCCTTAGTTCGTTGTGAGAGATGTGTGGTTTTGATGTATTATAAGTTGCAATCAAAGCATATTGGTCATACGTCATAGTTATCCAAGCCTAGGAAGCCAACACAATTATCTTCATGGGTGACAAGGAAGCTCTTTCTATAGTCAAGTATGAACCTGGCAATGAAATTTATGAAGGGTTGTAGAAGAAATTTTTATGGTAATGTTTCAGAACAAGACAAGAAATTTTCACATGTGTGAAACAAAGACCCAAATGTTCGATGAAAAACCTACATTCATAAGAAATAAAAATAAAAATATATTAATGAAATCAAATATATTAAAATTATACTTTTTGGAAAGCTAATAATAAGGACTAAATATTTACACAATAAAAATTCCAAATAAATTCATCCGATCCCCAAAAACCTAATGTTGAATTAATTTTTTGTCAGTGTTTTGATAGGTGCCGTGAAGACTCCATTATAGGTAAGATTGAAGAGTAGAGAAGTTCTATCAAATAGAGTTTGACTTAAGAGGCTTTGATCTAACCCTCTTCAATTAATTCCTTCACATGGGACCTCTCAAGGCTTAAATTGTTAGATTTCATTAAAAATGAGTGATTTCAACAAAAAATAGAATGTGCAAAAAAGTGTAACCCACTAATGTGGAATCACTTTATAATTGAGCATTGAAATGAATGTCGAAAGATAATTTTTATCTTTATAAGAATTGTACATTCAATTACAATAATATATGTAATGTGATATATTGTAAAATCGTTTCTTAATCATTACTAAACTATAATTTCACAAACATGAGCATCTCTACTCCACCTACAAGTTAAAAGCTTTCCAAATTTTTATTTGTTGTCCTCTTGACAATCTATTGACTATCTTCTTATTGTATTTTCTTGTGTGTGCGCGCGCGCGCGCGCGCGCACACACACACACACACACACACACACTCACTAGGGAACAACCATAAAAAAAAATAGATACAATTGAAAGGAAGTCACTACAGATTAAACAAAGTACACTAGCTAGATGCTAATACACCAACATCCATATGTATACACACTAACTTATAAGGTGAATTTATTACATATGCACTCTACAAACTTCATTCCACTTGGCTGATTGAAAGTCATCAAAGACATCAAACTACATATAATTTCAATCATACAACCAACATCATATCATACCACTTGTCAATAAAATTAATAATTATTCTGTATATCATGATTGTTAAAAAAATGTTTGAATTGAGTCAATAAATACATGGTGTGGTCCTACATAAATTCCAATTCCAATTATATACATACTATTTTGCGTGCCTTTTTTTTTTGTCATTTGCTATTGCTAGCTAGGAGTGCGGGTAGGTGCATGTTGACTTCTAGAACAGTACATGTGTGGGGACATTCATTCTACATTCACAATGGTTACATAAAGGTGGGTATATTAGGCGCCCGTCTTTGATTTTTCACTAATTTCTTCTCATCTTTTATGCCCGCGGTTCTTCAATTTCAATCCCCACCTCAGATTGGCCACCTTCAACAGATCGGACACTTTCATCAGATTGATGAGACTGATGACATTCATCAGAATGTGGCTCCATTAACATACTATCATCTGGTAGTGGGGAAATCTCCTGTTGTGTGGAAAGCATAGCTGACACCTGTGACGTTTTTGGCCGCAATGAAGGGTCTGATACCACGCACCACAGAGCTATTTTGATGCTTCTTATTATACTTCCAAACTCACACCCTTCTCTTTGCAGTAATTGAGGATCTATCAGCTCTTGTAGACGGTCTTCTTTGTGTAAACTCCACGCCTGCAAACACACTAAAAATTAAATAACTCTGTTTTTCTTTGATGACTAATCAAATTCAAACCTGGTTTGCATAAACCTTTGACTAGATGCTTTTACCCGCATTCGAAGGTCCACGACATGGTCGTCACATGTCGTAGGTAGTGAATCCCTACCAGATACAACTTGTAACACCAGGATTCCGAAGCTGTAGATGTCCACATCATAGCTCACCTTGCGGCTACTACTTTCACAGCTGATGAAAATGAAAAATGGGTTTAACTTAACCACATGAAAAATGGGTTTAACTTCTGACAAAAAGAAAACAAAATGTATATGGTAGTGATATGAAAAAATTTGACCTTTTCATTCTACTATCCCCTGAAGACGAATCATCCAAAGCTAAAACTCTAGCAAGGCTGAAGTCTGACAGCTTTGCATTGAAGTTACCATCGAGAAGAATGTTCTCCGGCTTAATATCTCCGTGTACCCAGTACTTGTGCTCGTCCGCAGCCTCGTGAAGATAAACGAGCGCACTAATTACACCCATTATAATCTTTGACCTCTCGGACCAGTCAAGAACCTTTTTCTTTTTGGAGTCTCCTGTTTATAATTAAATTTGTTAAAATCCTAAGACTGCCACTTGCGAAAAGGGTCAAGAAAACAAAAACAATGAGATAGACTCGTACCGGAAAGAAATTCACATAGACGTCCGTTGGGCGGATAATCATACACCAGCATCGGTTCCTCTTTTTCAATATTGCAAAATCCCACAAGCTTCAGAATGTTCTTATGCCGCAAATGTAACATACATCCCAACTCGTTCAACATGATTTTCATATTGTCTTGTTCGCTGCTGGACGCCTGTTGGCAAGGGAACGTCCTTACTTGCACTTGTCTTCCGCTGGGCAAAGTTCCCTGTAGAAAAATGAAAGAAACTTAACTTTTATAAATATTATCATTCGCTACTACTTTTCTCAAATAAAATTTGCTAGAGGAAATGAAAATTTTACTTTAAACATGTTGAAACGAGCATGGCTGCTTTTAAGTTGGTGTTGAAGCCCATTAGTCGCATTCTTCAATTCCTCGAGAGTGAAGTCGATTGTGGGTATTTCTCCAGTCACTTCTATACTAAACGAAGACAGCTCTCTTTTGTCCATGCTTATTCCCAAAACTACTTTCTTGGCAGGCTTTTGCTTTCTCTGCCTTGGAGATCTACGTTCTTTGAACTTTTTAAGATATGCAGGGAACCTGAAAAAAGGTCTCTTCGATTTTTGAGGCCTCTCTACCTTATTAGTTTCTTTACATGAAACAGCTTCATCTGATTCCCCTTCATTTACTTGAGACACAACGTTGGGGTCCGTTGTGCAAGTCCCAATGCGGGTGTCTGCTGCACATGTCTCTGTTTGGGCTGCATTCTCCATATCACCTGTTAATGCCAAATTAGCCCATCAACTTTCTGTGCAGTACAGATATAATCTGTTTACCAAGTGCATCTCGAAAAATGTTTTCTTACACTGAACAATTTCATCAGCCGTGGTCGATTGCTCGGAAGAAAGTCCACCTGCTTCACATAACAAGACAATAGCTAAATTATTTGCTGACACAGTTAAGACGAGTAATTGTCGAAGCTTAAAGTACATGATGATAATGTTTTCTTACAATGACTATTTTCATTAGTTGTGGTTTGTTGGTCAGAAGAAAGTCCACCTGGTTCAAACATCAAAATCTACTAGTAAACTTCCTTGCTCGTGCGGATAAGATGAAGAATTGTCAAATAAAAGGGTAAGTGATGCACATGTTTTCTTACCATGAATAGTTTCATTAGTCGTGGTTGAATGCTCGGAAGGAAGTCCAGTTGGTTCAAGCATCGAATCGACAGCTAATTTATGTTTGTCGATAAAGATTAGTCAAGGAGTTGTCAAAGTGTGAATTAAATGGCGCAATCAAGTGTAAAAGTAAGTAAATGGTGAGATTAAGTTCACCTGCACTATCACTGTATGGCTGCCGACGTGAATTGTTGAAAGACGCATCCTTAATCTGTATCTGAAGACTCAGCTGGACGATCACACTATCCATCTTTCTCCGTATATACACAAGATCATCGCGGATCTTTGTAGTGAAGAAAAACCTTCATATCGACAAGTTAAGTATTATATTCATACAATCATAACTAGACAGTAAATCAAGTTAATTTCGCGTGTATAGAATTAAAATATTCATTTTGGGTGTAGTCATTTTACTTCAAAATTTTCTTGTGAGCGATAAAAGAACGACACAATTTTGCGCCACTACAGATTAGCCAAAGCGCCTCCACCATTTTTTCTGCAATGTCTTTGTGCAAGTCAAAACTATTATCCTTGAGCTGCTTTAGAACTTTAGCCAGATCAAGCATCACTTTTAGAAGGTCGAAGCAATCTCTATCGTTTACAGAAATCTTGTCAAATCTCTCTAAAACATTTGCTATTGTTAAAAGTCCAATCGCAGCCCAGTGAATATTGGCCACTTCTTTTATTATCTCTGAGGCAACTGAGTGCCCTTGGCTACGGGGCTTGATTAAACAGGATTTCTGTTACCCAAAGAAGATGTGAAATACAATTAAACCAGGAACTTTATCTAATAGAAACTACTTTCAAAATTTACCTCTACAATGGCCAATTATAAATTACCTGGTCAGCTATTATCTTTGTGCCCTCTGAAATGGTTCCAAATACTTTTGAAAAATCGGAAGAGACATGCTGCACTGTATCCTTCAGCTTATTACCACTTTCAACCAATCTACAATTTTGTGCCTGTAAATCTCAATCCTAATAACTGTGTTAAAATCCACCCATCAGTAACTAACAGTTTAAGTTTTTAAAACACAATTCGTGTCATGCGGAGATGAAACTGGAATTTACCTTGTCAACAAGAGCAGACATAACATCATCAATACAACATTGCAGGTCTGATACATTAATTGTAAGACCGCTGCTAGAGGAAGATGCAGTACTGGGAGAGTGAGGAAGAGCAGCAATGGGTAATAATATTGTAGGACTGCTTTTAGAGGATGATGCAGTGTTTGGAGACGGAGGAAGAGCAGCAGTAGGTGGTGATTTTGGACCAGCGTTAGAGGGAGGAAGAGCGGCAATTTGTTGTAGTTTTGGAGCAGCACTAAACGATAATTCTGTAGGACTGCTGTTACTAGGTGATAATTTCGTAGGGCTACTGGAAGGGGGAGGAAGAGCAGCATTGGGTGATAATTTTGTAGGAGTGCTATTAGACGAAGATGGAATACTGGCAGAGGAAGGAAGAATGGCAATGGCTGATAATTTTGTAGGACTAGTGCTAGAGGGAGGAAGAGTAGCTGTGGGTGATAATTCTGTAGGACTGCTGTTGGATGAAGGTATAGTACTAGAAAAGGGAGAAAGAGCAGCGCTGGGTGATAAGTTTGTAGGGCTGTTAGAGGAAGATGCAATATTGGGAGAGGGAGGAACAGTAATGGCTGATGATTTTGTAGGACTGTTTTTAGAGAGAGGAAGAGCACTGTTGGATGAAAATATTGGGGGAATGCTGCTAGAAGAAGATGCGATGACGGGAGAGGTAGGTGGAGCATCACTGGATGATAATTTTGTAGGACTGGTGCTAGAGGGAGGAAAAGTAGCACTGGATGATAATGGTGTAGGACTGCTGCCAGAAAAATATGCAGTAAAGGGAGAGGGGGGAACAACAACACTGAGTGGTAACTTTGTTGGACTGCT
>MU226176.1:15942-30402 GCA_018584345.1 Thuja plicata
ATTAAGGTGATTATCCAAGAGGAACCAGCCTAGAACCTGGAGGTCTCATCTCGGTTAGCATAAGGTCCCACAAGCTTGAGATGATTCCCATGTTATACTGGATTATCAAGACTAAGAGAGCTTGAGAACAGAGGCGCAAATTCAGTGTATAACTGTTATTTAATTGCATGCAAGATACCGCCCATGGGGTTCGATCATAGGCTCGTGACTCCCATGAGAAATACTTATAATAGGAAGGTTATTAACCATGCATATCCCACAAGCATGACTGTATTATTTGCATGCATGATGAACATTACATTCCAATATACCAGAATAAGATGTATTCTACTAAATTCCTCTGCATAAAATAATCACTTCAAACATGTATTAAGGGCATGTATAGTTTACTCTCTTGAAGTCATGAATCTCAATAGCATCATTTGAGTTCTTTAGTTGATGAATACACCCTATTTTTCTTACTTACAATGTAGTTTTTTTCTGTGAATGCTCACTCCACGAAAGCACATGAACATATTGTTATTGCAATTCTTGCTCACTGTTCTTTTACTTTCAACTCACATGTAATTTGTCAATTCTATTATATATCCCTAATTTTTGCAAATCCTACTATTTGGTAGGCATATACAATAACACTTCATAATATGAAAGTAATAAAACATGATTGATCACTAGGCATGCATTTTCCAATATTGATTTTAAATGAGTTCAATTCATATGCCTTTTCTGCATTTACATACTTACTGTAACATCATTACTTTCATTTTTCCTTGCATGATGATAGTAAACACCTTCTCTTCCATTTCTGCATATTCCTTAAAACCCCTTCATTGCTCATGTGTCTCCTACAGTATCATTGACTATTTTTATGCATCTACATCTTCTCCTCCTTCATGAATATGAACTATAACTTCTTGTGATGTAAACAATGTTCTTGTATGTAATGGCTTATGTGAAGTATGAGCACAGGCTCATGACACTCACTCCATTTCTCTTGTTATCTGTACTTAATTAATTGTTCATCTATTACACATATATCACCAATCAATATGTTAGGTCAGCAAACAAAATGAACCAATTAATGTTTGTGTATGAGTGTTATCTTAGATGGCACTCAGTCATGAATGTTGGTTGTTTTTTTTGTTTGTTTGTTAAACTAACATGTTGACCTAATTTTGAAAAATATTTCTCAGATAGAAATACTAAGTTCCTTCTATTCAGATATCTGGTTTCAAAAACTAAAAAACAACATACATCATAATGAACATTAATAGTAAAAGGTTTCATGTTTAGAATAAGTCCCTTTAATACTATCTTTCACTTAGTGTGGATGCACATTTATTTGTTACATTGAATTTGTCAGATTGATATGCAACATTAGAATAATTGATTGTATGTTGTTTGTGTCTCATGCATTGCTTAGATCTAGCTAGATCTAACACCATTTTCTCTCTCATGATGTAGGTAAAACCCTAAAGACTTGATGAAGATGAAGACCTGGACTTGGAGACCTAGGACCTAACAAACAATCAGCTGACAACCGGCACACAACAAGGCAATGCATGGGACCCCTACTCCATACTTCTCTCATGATTACTATTATGAAAATGTACTCTTGTGATTGACATGAAATGTGAAATATGAAAATACACTTGTATATTACATTCAGTTTGAATGCACAATGTAATTGATCAATTATAAATTTGAAATTCTAAAATGTGAACAATACTTAGAGTACAATGATAATATTTGACAATGAATGCAATAATGAAATGTTAATCAATAGTACCTGAATGATACTGTTGATTGGACCCCTAAAAATGTAATCTTTTCCTATTTGTGTATGTTCTTTTGTATGTTGTTATTTTGGGTAACAATTTTTGTGACTTCTGCTAGATGTCTGCTTGCTAGATGTGACCTACAAAACTTATCCTTGGGTGACAAGGTTAGAAAACCAGAAACCATGAATGCAACCATTATTTAGTGAAAATGAATCTAATCTAGACTCATGCAACCTAAAGACCTAGTGCTTGGACATCACTTATTGAAAATGAAACTTAGAGTAAACCTAACCCCCAAATCAAAGCTTGAGGTGTATTCCATTAACTAGAATTTGCAAAACTTCTCCATCAGTTGTGGATAACTGATAAGCATTATTCTCTTTGCAAGCTGTAATAACAAAAGGGCCAGATAAAAAATTGTCAAATTTATCATGTTGTCCTGGTCTACTCTTCAATACATCCCACTTGAGTACTAGATCGCGTTTCTTGAAATCCCTGGATATAGCTCTCTTATAAAAATACCTCTTAGTTTGTGCTTGCTTTAATTCCATAGTCCCCAATGCCTTCTTCCTTTCTTATTTTACCTGCAATAATTCAACATATCTCAGCTTAAGAGGATCTTCCCCTTCAAATAACAATATTTGATCAACAAGCCGTAAAGCTAGAAATTCTATAGAAATTGGCAATCTGGCCTCTTTACCATAAAACAAGACATAAGGTGAATTCCCAATAACCTGTTTAGGTGTTATTCTATCCAGCCATAAGGCTGCCTTCAGTTTAGAGTGCTAATCCCTCTAGTTTCCTTGTAGAGTCTTTTTAATGATCCTAATCAAGTTTTTATTGGTAGATTCACCAAGACCATTACCCTGAGGATAATAGTTCAAATAAGTATTTAAATAAATGTCATTCTTGGCAGCCCACTCTGTTATAGCTGATCCAACAAAAGCTAAATCATTATCTGACACTATTGAATGAGGGACCCCAAACCTTGTTACAATATCATCATAGAATTTTAACAGAGCAGATCCAGTAGATTCCTTTAGTGCAATGGCTTCAGTCCATCTGGTAAAAAGGTTTGTGGCAGTCAAGATCCACTTATGAACTGCACTAGAATTAGGATTTATTGTACCTATAAAGTCCACTCCCCATTTATTAAATGTCTGATCTACAATGATTGACTTTAATGACAATGCAACCAACCTCTGTTTTCCTGCAAATATAGCAAAATTTTGGCATTTTCTTTCCCATGAATGAGCATCTTTGAATAAATTTTTCCAATAATAGCGAGCTCTTAGAAATTTCCAAGATGTAATTTTAGGGCTAAAATGTCCTTGACAAGATCCATCATGGAATTCAGATACAATCTTGTTTGATCAACATAATCTATGCATTTGAGAAGCATACCAAAAACATCTTTCCTATAAAGAGTATTATCAATTAGAAAATAAGGAATAGATTGTAACTTGAAGTATCTTCTTTTGGCTTTATCAATATTTATTGGACATTGACCAATTTGTAGAAATCTGGTCATATCTGATAACCAGGATGTCGAATCATTGATTAGTACAAAGTTACCTTGGGGAAAGGAAACCTCTTCAATGGCTTTGACTTTGTCTTCTCCTTCTACCATCTGAGGATAGAAGCCTTTGCCTCTAACCAGCTTGGTCACATGGGTTTGCACATCATACTCCATAACCCTTGTTATCCATCATGCCATTTTTTCATTGACATATTTATTCAATAAAAACTCTTTAATGCTAGGGTGTGCAACCATTAGATGTATTCTATTCCTAGCAACCAAATTATTAAAAAAATTTAAGCCTTTAATACCAGCTAGTACATGTTTCTCTACAAATTTGTATCTTTTCTCATAATAATCCATACCACTGCTAAAAAATGCAACTAGTTGCTCCTGTTCATCCTCATTCTTTTGCACCAACATTGCTGAAACAATGTCAATACCACCATAAGCATATTAAATAAAATCCTTAGAGAAATTAGGATTAGTTAAAGTAGGGGCTGAAGACAAAGCCTACTTCATCTATTGAAAAATATTCTTCCCCTCAACAGTCCAACTGAAAGGTACATCTTTTTTCAACATGGCAATCAAAGGTTTCAACAAATTAGCAATATTAGGAATAAAACATCTAACGAAATTTATCCTTCCAATAAAACTCTGCAATCCTTTCTTATGTTTTGGCAATGATAATTCTAGAATTGCATAAATCATCTCAGGATCAATAGTTGTACCTTCTTTAGACACTTGGTATCCTAAAAGCTTACCTTCATGTACTACAAAATCAGATTTTGGGGGTTTAGAGAGATTCTAAACTCCCTGCTTCTTTGTAACACTTGTCTCAGATGATATATGTGCTGGTTTGTCACCTTGTTGTAAATTGTGACATCATCTAGATATACTAGAACAAATTTATAAATCAAATTCCTTAAATCTAGGTCCATTTCTTTCTGGAATGTAGCTCCTACATTTGACAATCCAAATGACATTTTCCTATAAGCCATTAAACCCCATTTGGTGGTGAAAGTAGTTTTAAATTTATCTTCATCTCTTACTAATATCTGGTTATATCCATAATAGCCATCAAGAAGGGAGAATCTCTCATAACCAGAGACATATTGAAGGATCTGTTCAATAGAAGGAAGAGGGTGCATATCTTTTAGAGATGCCATGTTAAGGTCTCTAAAGTCTACACAAAGTCATATCTCTCCATTTTTTTCCTCATAGGAACAAGATTTGAAACCCAAGATGTATGCTTGATAGGAAATATGATACCACCATTCAGTAGTTTATTCAGTTCTTTGAACATTAAAGGCTCTAACTTGGGGTTAATAGGCCTTGGCCTCTGTCTGATTAGCCTAGCATTTGGTTCTAGTTCTATGGTATGCTGGGTTAATTGAGGATCAAATCCTTTCAAGTCAACATAATCCCATGCAAACACATGATTATATTCTCTAAACAAATCAATAAACAATTCTTTTTCTTGAGGAAAATTAATGTTACCAACCTTCAAATACTTGTCTCTAAATATCTCCACTTCTTCATAGTGATCTTCCTTGATCAGCAAGTTGGTTTTATTCTTTCTGAATTGATCATCAAAGTTGAAAGCTGACTCTAGGCTGACCAATCCATTTAGAAGCTTGTTAGTCTTCAGCTAAATGATTTGATTTTCCATTTTTTGACTGAGTTTGTCATTTTTCAAAGCTGAGAAGTCCTTTGTTTTAGTCACAAAACTTAAAATATGTCCATCAGTGTTAAAGACCTGCCAATTGATATCATTGTCTGGGATAGATGGCCTCACAACAATTTTTACATGTGACTGATCTAAGATATGTCCTTTATTTTAAGTAATTGAAACATGATCACCAATACCAGCCAACCTATCAGCATGCATAGTTTTCCTTTTAGAAATAGAAATGAGGTTAAATGCATCAACATTATCTAAAATATCAGAAACTCTAGATTTATACAGCTTTAAAAGATCATTTTTAACAACATTGATACCTCTCACCTATTTTACAATCAACTCAATTTCCCGAAATTCCCTCAAGCATTTGATCCTTCTTTTCCTTGCCCACTCTAAAGCTTGAATAAGACTTTCATATTCAACTATATTACTAGAGCACAAAAAATATAACTTATATGCAACATAAAATTTATCCCCATGAGGTGAAACTAACATAACTCCTATACAAAAACCATCTTTATTCTTAGATCCATCAAAGTATAAGTCCCATAGATGGTTAGATAATTCAGATTGAGAATATTTATCATTAATCAGATTAGGCAAAACTACATCAGATTCCAACATTATATAATTACCAAATCCAACATCAAACACCATCATCTTGATCATTTCTAGTTTCCCATTCATCCAAAATAATATCAGGATACTCCTTTGTTTGTGTGTTATAAGTTGAACTATCATTGATCTCTATTGGATCCATGATCACACAACTTGCATTAATGGGGCTAGGATTATAAGGCTCTATATGATCTTTGGCCCATAAATCTGATTTTATGGTTACCTTAGTACCACATCTATTTCTGAAATATAAGTGGGAGCAATCAGATAATAAATCCAACAAATCGGTTATCTTCTTTGGCATGATAGTGCTGGTTGCACCACTGTCTACCATACAATGCACTAATTTGTTTCCAATGATCAAAGAAACATAAAAAGGAGGAGACTTACTATTTTCAGTTTTCTTACCTTCCTTTTCTGCTATCTTTTGTACATTTGTTGGCTTCTTATCAACTGTAACTACTGACTGCTTCAAATCTGCATTCTTTTTACTCACTTGTGGTGCTGGTTGCTGCACTTTAGCTGGCTTCTTTTACTCTTTAGATATTTCTTCCTGAACTTTAGAGGTCTATGAATTAATCATAACCACTCTAGGAGGATTCTAAATAGCTTGTTGTGAACTTGTTGTCCCTTTAGACAACTCTTCCTTCAATAAATCATATTTTCCTTGAATGGCTAATGAATCCCACATAGAAATAGAAACACTCATCCTCTTCATGTTATCAACAATATTATAGGGAACAACAAGCTGTACCTTCTGAGGTGATTTACCAACGGTCTGATATGTCTGCCTCTAATGTTGTGGTTCTTTGTTTGCAAGAGTAGAGGGCCCCTTTAGAATAGAAATAGGAGAAACAAGTGGTGATTGAGTTATGGAAAAAATCCTAGCAGCTGTCTGCTATGATTCTAGAGCTCTCTTCTTGGCTCTTGTGTTTTTTCATACAGGTGAATCTTTACTTACTCCATAGAACTCTTCCTCTTGCCAATTCAGAAATGCAGTGTCTTGAGTAGTTAGATCAGGGTGTTGTTGAGTCTCATCAGTAGATGCAATGGGTTGTGAATCAATCATACTTTGAACCATTAGGGCTTGATTAAGCACCCCATTAGTGCACTTAGACTGATTGTGGGGTTCATTACAAGGATAGCACCATTAATAATCAGCAGCAAGATTATTTTGGTTAGGAACGATATTCGTAACAGTATTAAGAGGTGTAGGATTATAAGGTCTATAAGGCCTTTGGTTCCAATTTTGCCTATTTACATTTCTATTTCCTTAGTATTTCTGCTTGTTACCTCGGTAAATGGGTTGATTAAGCTACTGGGATGAAGAAAGATAAAACTTCTTTTGAGTATGGGCTATTGGATTACCTTGAGTTTTCTTCCTTTTAAGGATAACCAACTCATTTTTGAAGCTTTGTAATAAACTCTCAATCTTTTGTTAGTTGTCTTTTATGCTTTGCAACTCATTAGAAGGGAAAATAGGCATTATCTATTCACTTTTGTAAGATGAAAATGGAGCCAAAGGTGGAGCAATCAATGACATATTAGATTGGATACTAGGAAAGAAAGGCATAGGTGGCCTAGGAGCTATCTTCCCTACCTAAATGAGGCTATTCTCTACCCTAATTGCAATATCAAAAGCTTGAGATAAAGAATTCCCCCCATGGATTGGATCATCACTAAAATATCACTATTCAATCTTTTAAGAAAGTACAAAAATGCATATTTGGCATAGGGTCTTACCGTGGCAGGAATCCTATTCCAAATCTTTTGAAATCTGAGATTGAAATCACTTATTCCTTCTTATGGAGCCCTTTTAATAGTAGTTAGTTGTTCCACCAAATAAATATTATTAGATTTATCCTCAAAAAATTTAGACAATTCCTCACCTAGTGTATCCCATGTAGCAATGGATCCAACTCGGAGAGTTTGAAACCACTCCAATACTTTTCCCTTCAATGTTGCAACTAGTATCCTCAAAGCTACATCCTTCTCCATGATGTGATTGACATTGCAAAGAGAAGCAATATCTCTGATGGGATCAATAGCTGTTGTTTTTCCTTCTCCTGTGAAAGATGGCAATCCTTTCAATGATGCTAATGGTATGTTGTTGTGATTTGCAATCCTCAAAGACCTACCTTGATCAAAGGCACAAAAGGTAGTATTCTAGCCATTCTTGGTGGTGCTACAAAAAAATTTGTAGTTGTTGGTGGTTCTTCTTCTAATGTTTGTTCAAGAACAACTTGAAATTGAAGTGTTGGAGGACTTTCTGAAGATTCTTGATTTGAATTTGGTAAATAAGCGTAGTAAGTTGGAGGAGATAAACTTCTCTTAGATCTTCTTGTTCTTGGTCTTCCAGGCTTACTACCCCTTGATACAGGCTAGAAGGAGAGCTCTTTTGTACCTCTAGAATCTCTCTATAAATTTCTTCCTCTCCTAGTATGTGATAATTGCAAATACTCAAACTCTTTTCCACTCCTTGTTTGGATTTTGTTCATGTATCACTAGGGGTCCCACCGGGCATGCCAAAAACTATTGAGGTTTATAATTACCAACCCAACTCAGGTATTGGGCTTTAACAGTACACTCTACCCTAACAATGGAAACCTTCTCTAGTTGTGGGTGGACTATGATTGAGAAGGAGTCTCTAGATTCTAGGCTACTCCCTATTTGATATGGGATATAACCTCCTCATTGATAACTTAATGGGAAAAGAGAAGAAGGAAACTTTTGAAACAAAACTGGAAGTAAAAGTGAGGTGATACACCAAAAATGGGTTCAAACTTTGCTTGAGAGATAAAATAATAACTCCTACTCATATATCAAAGGCTTGATACTTAATATCTCTTCTCAACATATAGGCTAACAAATCTCACTACTAGGGTCTCACCACAAATAGCTTGACCAGTCAACAAACATACAGATTCCTTACAAGGCTTTGAATTGTTGATCACCTTTAGGAGGAATATGGATATACTCACTTCTCTTAGATATCAATTAAATAAACACTTGCAAAGAAATATGAAAACATGATTTTGAAGCTCAAAAATATGTAAGGCAATAAATCATATGCCTTATTTCTTCTCAAAATCTAACAAAGTGGTTACAAAAGGATCTCCAAGGTATCAAGGAACAATGAATTCACTTTTATCCCTCTCTCCAAAGCTTGAAACCCCTAAACATGAAGTAAAAGGTTAACTATATAGCCCATATGACCCAATTTAGAAAATCATCTCCCTCTAAAAGTCCTCCAAAATAGAAAATCATCCAACCTAAGGCTTAATAAGTGCCCTAAATCAAGACTAAGTCTAGCCCTAAATAGGGCCCCTAAATTTGGTGCATTAAAGATACATCTTTTTACATATTCACCAACCTTACTACATGATATATAAAATATGCATACCCATAAATGCATAAACCCCAACACATAACCCGACACCATAGTATGGAAACCTAACTCCCAAGTCGACACCATAGTATGAACAAACCCTAACTCCCAAGCAACCCGACCATAGTCTAGCTAAGTTAAGATAAATTCAGCTCCATGCTCAACCATAGCTCATAGTTGACATGATCACACCCATTGAAAAAGATAGATTGTTGTCTTTGTGGCACAAAAGTACTATCGTGGGGAATGTCGAGGCACTGTGAACTAAAAATGGATTAACTCCATTTGGCAGTGGATTTGAAAACTAGGTAAAACACATTACATAGTGTTTATTCATCTCATTACACTTAGGGTTTTCTCTGTGGCACCACCATGCTTGGTTGAATCTGGCACTTTGGAAGTCATAATCAATGGCGTTGTATCTGCATCTTGACTATGTGAAGAATTTTGGGCTTCTCGGGCTCTGTGGGAAACTGTGAGTTTGAGCTCTGTTTTCCATAACATATGGTGCCTTCTATGGATTTTCTCTTCAAAGATGCTGGAGTTTGGGGTTCTGTTTTCTCAAACTTAGGCTCTGTAAATAGTGAGTTAACACGTGTGGCTTTCATTGCATAGAAGCACATGAGAAATAGCTTGAATGGCTTGGACTCTTGAGGTTTTAATGCCATAACATATGGCACTATATGTATGCTTTGAAATTGTGCTTGGAGTTGATAGGTTTTGAATAAACCACCATAAGCTTGGACTAAGTCTGAGCTATGGTTGAAAGACGTGGAGTTACCCATGGAATTCGGTCTTGAAAGTTGGCATTTTTAAGCCACAGCTTCGGACTCATTCCTACTTTATGGGGAACTATGAATGAAGCTTGTAGTGTCTGCGGCTTTCTCTATTGGAACATACAAAGCTTGGGCTCCATTTCTTCTACTATCGTCTACCTGTGACACTTGGCTTCCCTTCTGCATTTCAAACTCGGCCTTCTTGTCATTTTTCTTCCAAATAAGTTACCCTCACATCCTATGCAACTTCTACATGAAATAAATGCATTCTATTGTAGCAAGTTGTAATCTTTGCATATCTTTAAATAACTTAGGTTCTAGTAACTTCATTTTTATGGGCTCTTAAAAATACTTGCATCTTTAAGCAACAAACTAGGGTTTCTCTTTCTTACTTCTTGTGTCGACTCCATCATTGTAGCATGAACTATTACTCTACCTTGCGCTTTGCTTGAGCTTGCTTTGTCTGCTGTCATTTTGTTCATTACTTCTCACTATTTTTTATAAAAAGAAACAAAATAGGAACACCCACATGGCTATTATGGTAAATCTAGAAGTGAACTCAAACATGTGCAATCTTGTCAGTGTTTTTTTTTGCAAGATGAACTCGGGCTTCCTCCATGGCTATCTTGTTGTACATAATTGAACTCCACTTAATGTTTTCAAACATGACAATACTGTCATAAGCATAAAACATGTCTCTCTCTGTCAAGCCCGAGGTTTATCTTCATTGTCTGAGAAACACATAAAGTTTTTTTTCTCTTTTCCAGAATGTTTATAATGTTACAAAAACAACATTCTGTACTGGTAAAACCGTGAGCATATTTTATCAAAATGAAAATATTACTTGTTTAAACACTCTAAGGGTTTTATCCCTCTTAGTGTCGAAAGCACATTTTTATTCAATTGCATACAAGATACCACCCATGGGGCTCGAGCACGGGTTCGTGACTCCCATCAGAAATACTTATAGCAGGAACCTTATTAAACATGCATATCTCACAAGAATGACTATATTCTCTATATGCATGATGAACATTACATTCCAATATACAAAAATAAGATGTATTCTGCTAAATTCCTCTGCATAAAATCATCACTTGAAACTTGCATTAAAGACATTTATACTATACTCTCTTGAAGTCATGAATCACCATAGCGTCATTTCAGTTCTTTAGTTGATGAATACACCCTATTTTTCTTTCTCACAATGTAGTTGTTCTCTATGAATGCTCACTCCACGAAAGCACTTGAACATACTGTTATTGCAATTCTTGCTCATTGTTCTTTTACTTGCAGCTCACATGCAATTTGTCAATTCTATTATACATCCCCATTTTTTGCAAATCCTATTAATTTGTAGGCATAGAAAGTAACAATTCATAATATGAAAGTAATGAAACATGATTGATCACTAGGCATGCATTTTCAAATATTGATTTCAAATTAGTTCAATTCATATGCCTTTTCTGCATTTGGATACTTACTGTAACAACATTACTTTCATTTTTCCTTGCATGATGACAGTGAACACCTTCTCTTCCATTTTAGCATATTCCTTAAAAACCCTTCATTGCTCATGTGTCTTGTGCAACATCATTGACTCTTTTTATGCATCTGCATCTTCTCCTCCTGCATGAATATGAACTGTAACTTCTTGTGACGTAAACAACCTTCTTGTATGTAATGGCTTATGTGAAGTTTCAGCACAAGGTCATGACACTCACTGCATTTCTCTTGTTATTTGTACTTAGTTACTTGTTAATCTATTGCACATATATCACCAATCAATTTGTTAGGTCAAAAAACAAAATGAGCCAATTAATGTTTGTGTGTGAGTGTTATCTGAGATGACACTCATTCATGAATGTTGGTCAGTTTGTTTGTGTTTGTTAAACTAACATGTTAACCTAATTTTGAAAAAGGTTTCTCAGATAGAAATACTAATTCCCTTCCATTCAAATATCTGGTTTCAAAAAATAAAAAACAACATACACCAGAATGATCATGAAGAGTAAAAGTTTTAATGTTTAGAACAAGTCCCTTTAATACTATCTTTCACTTAGTGTGGATGCACATTTCTTTGTTACAATGAATTTTTTGGATTAATATGCAGCATTAGAAGAATGGATTGTATGTTGTTTATGTCTCATGCATTGCTTAGATCCAGCTGGATCTAACACCATTTTCTCTCTCATGATGCAGGTAAAACCCTAAAGACTTGATGAAGATGAAGACCTGGACTTGGAGACCTAGGACCTGACAAACAACCAACTGACAACCAACACACAACAAGGCAATGCATGGGACCCCTACTCCATACTTCTATCATGCTTTCTATTCTGCAAATGTACTCTTGTGATTGACATGAAATGTGAAATATGAAAAGACACTTGTATATTACATTCAGTTTGAATGCACAATGTAATTGATTAGTTATAAATATGAAATTCTGAAATGTGATCAATACTTAGAGTACAATGATAATATTTGACAATGAATGCAATAATGAAATGTTAATCAACAGTACCATAAGAATAAGGATAATGTTAATTGGACCCCTAAAAATACAATATTTTCCTATTTGTGTTTGTTCTTTTCTATGCTGTTATTTTGGGTAACAGTATCATCGTAGTGCACTCTAACCTTTTTTTTATATTCAATCCCTGACGTAGAAACATTATTTCACTCAACATACAATGCCTTCATTTACTACATAACAAATAGAAGCAAACCCTCCTGGGGTATGGGGGAAGCCAAACATTTCTCATAAGCGATAATACTAATATTCAGAGCAGAAACCAAATAAAATGGTAAAGAAACACACTTATTGTGTCAAAAATGATTCAAAAGAATAAAATGGTAACTAAATATGCTATAGAATTTACCATCCAAGGTAAGGTAGCACATGATAAACTTAGTAACATAACACCATAGCTTGGGAACGGAAGTTCTATCAAAGCCATGTTGGCAGTAGTTGGTCTTAAGTGGAAGATTGTTGGAAGTGTGAAGCCCAATAATTTTTATTATCTTTTCCCTCCAATTGCTGATGGCTCTTCAGCTTCATTATTGGTTAAGGATTGATAATTACAGAGATATTTATTCTCAACTGCTTTATTGTAAACATATGTTTGTATTCTGATTAATAAAAATCTTCCCTGCTTTAAAAGCGGATGTACGGTGAAGCCAAACCACTATAATCTGTGTTCACTTTGTTCTGTTTTATTTTCTGTTTGTATATTTCTTATTCGGTTTTTCATATTTACACTGCTATTATATGTAATACCGATTTTCTCTAGATGTTTATAATTTCATAACAGCTAATCCACCGATTACACCCTATTGGGGAAACTCCTCCAGTCTGCTGGATAATTTACAATTCATTTCTTCCTTGGATTTTTAATGGTGCAAATAAACAGAAGATTCCCCTGGCTTTCTTGTCCACGCAGTCTGCTGCTGTTTTCTCAATATATCATCACTTTCAAAACGGTCTGCTGCTTATATATTTCTAATACCAATTTATAATACACAAAAAAATCTGTACGTATGAAATAGAATACGCAAAATTTTGATAGAAATTGAGAACCATACACGAAGTTTATGGCAATTCACATTTGTGTTGGCTTTGGAGATACTAACAGTCCGGCTCTCAACTTTTCCATATTTTACCGTATGACTAGGTTTCCATATTTTTCCATATTTTACCGTATGACTGGATAAACACATGCGTCACGGATGGCGTTTTCTAGTCACATATTTTTCCAGAATTTTCTAGATTAATGACCCCACTATCATAGTATAATGATAACAGACACCAAATTGTAGTATCAAGTCACTTGGGTTCATGTCCACATTCGTTTTATATGCGCATCAATCGATGATAGCTTTTGACTGGTAAAAATAATAATTCTGGAGTATTCTGTTGACCATTAAAAAAAATAACGGATTATTCTCTGATAGTACTTGATTTTCATTGGAATAATGGTGAAGGTTACCCAATTCTAATTGTTTTAGTCATGATAGTTGTTCAGGTTACGGTAGCGTTTATTGGAACAGCTATTCGGCAGTGGCTATGCAGCCACGAGAATATACATCATATCAAGGAGCAAAGTCCCCCTTTGGTATGATGTATATTCTCGTGGCTGCATAGCCGCTGCTCAGATATTCTCTTATATTTTTAATTAATTAAAATTTGAAATCTAGTTAATCAATAAAAGTATACATTATGTTAGTAGATATAGTGATTAAGTTAAGATTTAAATATTATAATTGATTTTATAGATATATAGTTAATGGATTAGATATATTATCTATCATATGTATTAAAATTAATTAATTAATTTTATAATAATATAAATTATGTCTTTGTATAGAAAAGTGTATTCTATTTTTAAATCTTTATATACAAATAGATTATGTTCTTATATAAAAAATATGTGTTGTAAGAAATTATTGAGTAGAGGATTACTAACCATACTATGATTACCATCTAACTATTTAGAGCATGTCTAAGAGATGAGTAAAGTAACAACTACAACTACATGGAACACTTGAGAATGACTTCTACCACATTTGATATCAAAACTCAAATTTATTTAATCGAGTGTTATGTATTCTATTTATGGAGTTATGCTTGGAGGTGACACTTGAGAATGACTTCTACCACATTTGATATCAAAAATCAAATTTGTTTAATC
>MU226176.1:48127-102724 GCA_018584345.1 Thuja plicata
ATTCCAGTTGGTCTTTCATTTGTAATTCTTCCTCTGTTCACTCTTTATTTTAGTTGCATTTCTGAATGGAAAGTACACCTATGTTCTGAGACTGTGATTTCTTCCTGAATTCTATTTCTTGCTAAGTAATTGTGGTAATGGTGATTCCATTTTCTTGTCATTATATAGGTCTGCTTCTATTCACCAAGTAGAACCTGCATTTCATAAAAGAGTAGGATAGAATTAGTTTAGATGTTAAAATCAAGTGATGATTTATGATCAACATTCTACTGAGGGTTGTAGATTATATTCATCTTATCCTTGCCTGAATTGTTTGTGTCTACAAGCAATTTGGTTAAAACTCATAAGGAATAAACCTGGTGATTAGTATAAAAAAATTCATTGAATACCATACACAATCAGGGAGCTGTACCTGTCAATTCAGAGGGCAGTGATAGAAGACATACACTGACCCATTTGTTGGTGGACATCCTTTTGTTCTCTCACCTTGGGGTATAGAGAGTCAAAGATTGAAAATCTTAAGAGAGGAAAAATTGTTAACCAACAACATTACAGTCCTGATGCGGGATATGAGTGGTCACTTTGTTGGATAGTCGTGCTATCTTGTCTACAACAGTTTTTAAAGAAACCGTTATACAAGTCTTTGGCGATTCCAAATAATGATGGTGGACACGAGTTTTAAACACATTTCAAGATCGGTCAACGAAGAGGAATGTATCTAAGGATTGGTTATTAATCCATGAAGGCATTGAAGATTGTAATTAAGTTTGAAAATTGTATTGGCAAGTACCATTACATAACCGTGTGTGTGGGCACCATGTATGTGAGTGGCATCAAGAAAGGTGGTGGAGTTACGTGGACCCCGAGAGACAATACAACAACATTAATGATTAGGAGGAACCCGCAAGTGACTTGGTTACAGAGATATTTGTAGAGTGCTTTGGATTAGAAGGAATTGACATGTCAAAGACCATTACTAAAATATGAAAGTAGAGATGGGTGGAATAGCCAATTATTATCACTCATTGATAATAGAAAAATATTTCAAAAGGTGGTGAGTAAACAACTCCACCATTAAGTGGAGAAAAGGTGATGGAAAACAAACACAATCCATGATGGAAGCCATAAGCATGCAACACTCACAAAGTAGTGCTCTGTTGATTCAGTAAGGATGAGATGATGTTAAAGTTGACATTTGAATTGGTGTCATTATTATTAAAGTATGAAGAGTTTATGGGCTTCCAAGTCGATGGTCATAAAGAATGACGAAATAGTGTGCAGATTTGAAAGAATCTTTTTTGCAGATTGCATAAAGCTGAAGATTTGTAGATATAAAATAGTGGGTCAATTTTGAATTACATCATTATATCCATTAGATTTCTATTATCTCTAGCAGCATCATATGATTTAGAGGTAGAATAGATGGATGTGAAGAAAACTTTCCCTCATGGTTATTTGGAGGAAGAGATCTATATGTCATAGCCTGAGCACTATATTTAGAAAGGTAAAGAGTCTTTGGTTTGTAGATTAAAGAAGTCTCTGTATGGTTTGAAATAATCTTCTAGGATGTGGTACCTTAAATTTGATGCCTTTGTGTTGTCGATTAGTTTTCTGAGATAGAAATCAGATCATTGTGTTTATTTCAAAGTTGACAATGATCGCCTTCTTATTATTGCATTATATCTTGATGATATGTTGTTGATTGGGAAAGGTATGGGTATGATTTCTGATCTGATGTCTCAGTTGTCAGCACAGTTTGAGATGAAAGATCTAGGGGCAGCCAGGTATATTTTGGGTATGGAAATCAGCAAAGATAGATCTAGCAGAAAACTTTGGTTGAGTCAGAGTAAGTAATTAATGTCTGTGTTGGAAAAGTTTAGCATGGAAGATTGCAGACCATTGTGTGTTCCTATCTCTATGGGAACAAATTTATTTGTGGATGATTGTCTAAAATCTCCTAGTGAGATGGAGGACATGAGAAAATTACCTTATGCGAGTGTATTTGGCAGCCTTATGTATGCTATGGTTTGTACTAGACTAGACATTACCCAAGCAGTGGGAGTCTTGAGTTAGTTTATGGCTAAACCTGGATGGGTATATTGGGATGCAGTTAAGAGAGTGTTCAGATATTTGAAGGGTAAATTAGAGTATTCCATATTATATCATGGAAACTCTTCTGGAACTCCGCATTCAGTTTGTCTTCGTGGGTTTGTGGATTCAGATTCAGCAGGTGACATTGACAGCAGGAGATCCACTAGTGCCTATGTGTTTACTATGTTTGGTGGTTCCATTAGTTGGATGAGTAAGTGAAAACCTATGGTTTCTTTGTCCATGATAGAAGCAGAGTACATGGTAGCTACTCATGCTTGTAAGGAAGCCATTTGGCTTAGAAGACTATGTTCAGATGTTGGTGTTGATGCAGGATAGATTGTGATTTGTTGCGATAGTCAGAGTGCTATTTGCCTTGCAAAGAATCCAACTTTCCATGCCACAATGATGCACATTGATGTACGTTTTCACTTTGTGAGAGATATAGTAGAGGATGGAAAGGTAAGTTTGGAGAAGGTAGATACAATAACTAATGTTGCAAATGCATTGACAAAACCTGTGGGCACAGAGAAGTTTAGATGGTGTTCAGAGTCTATGGGCCTCTTGGCCTATAGCAGTTAAATCTTGTTATTTCCTTTTCCTCTTACAAGGTGTTCGACAAGCGGGAGAATGTTAGGAATAAGGTGTCTCAACCTTGTATATTTTCTTACATTTGATATTATTTGTTTTGTATTTAATTGTTTGCAAATAATGTATTTAAGTTTGATATCCGTTCTATCATTTAGTTGCGTGGACATGTTGTGTTTTCACTCTACTTGTAAGATGACAAGGATGATCAAACTTGGTCTAGGTAAATAGAGGTTATTTGCCAAATGTCGGCACTTTGGACAATGTGTAAGGTAATCATGAATGAAACGGTTATGAAGGATTCCTATGACAGTAATTAATATTTGTAAAAGATAATTGTGAAAGATTCAATGATAGGTGAAGACATGCAAGACATGTGGCAATTGATTATGTTAAGTACTATACACTCTTCTACAATGTGTGGGTTTTGGGGTTCCTATTTTTTTAGAGAATGGTAAAATCATAATACAGTTATCTTTGGAAGTTGCCCTAAAAAGGGAACCACATGATATAAACATTTATGTGTTGCAAATTGCAGAGGGAAGTTAGTGTATTGTTGGAATGTTGTTATGCTGTCAGATTTGTCTTCAAGTGTTGATTATCTCCTGAAAGAACTTGCATTGCAAGTGTATTGTAAACAACAATAGTTTTGATTAATACATTGTGCAGGTTTTGGAGTGTTGGGGTTTTTTACCGAAAGGTTTCCCGAGGGTAAATCATTGTTTCATTCTTATTTTTCTATGTATGCATGTTATGGTATTATCATTCTATAATTGATAAGGGTTAAATCTAAATTTGCACAATCCTCTTCTCAGGAGTTTAGCGTAGGGAACTATTTTTTGCACACTTAGTTTCCTTTTAGGTGTCAGATGCTATTGTGGGAGCTCATGGAGGTGGTCCTCTAGTAGACCAGGATAATGAAGACATAGAAAAAAAGGACGGGGTCCCACACGACAGAAAAAAAAGATCCAAGTAAAGTGGAAGCAGGGAAGGGATAGAAAATAAGTTCTCCAGATGCATTTTTTGAGGCTCAATCTTGCAACTAGGAAGATTCTGCATGACACCATCCTTGGTCAACTCTATCCAACATAAAGCCCACATGGAAGTTTCTTTTCCCAGTGATAAAGGACCTATTTGAAAATGAAAGGGGTAAGTACGCTATTGCTCTATGTGACAAACTAGTTGACCATAATATTGCAACTATGTCTCTTACTCTGGTTGGAAAATTTGCTGGGTCAAGGCCTAATATTGGCATAGTCAGAACTTTTGCAAAGAAAAAATTGAACCTAAAAGGCCAATTTAAAATCAAGGCTATGGCAAAGGGATTTCTATCTTTTGAGTTTTCCTACTAGGAGGACTATGCAAAGATCTTATGTGCTAGTGCGTGGGCAATAGGGAAGTCCACGCTTGCTCTATAGAAATGGTCTCCTAATCTGGACCTCAATGATTCAATTCTATATCTAAGCTCTCATTTTGGTTAGGCTTCCAGAACTCCCTCTGGAATATTGGTATGAAGACGTCTTTGCTGGAATAGCCAAATCCTTTGGAGAGATTCTATCAATTGACCCAGTGATGGTAGATAGAAGGCATCTAACCTATGCCAAATTATGCATAAGGGTAAAAGAGGGGAAATACATGCCAGAGGTCATAGAGATTCATTCCAAACTAGGAAAAAGTTACAGAAGCTGGATTATGAGAGTGTCCCCTTTGCTTATTTTTATTGCAAGAAAGTTGGACATATGGCCAGAAAATGCCCAATTTTACTAAAGGAAAAAGCCAAGAAGGTTCAAAGGAAAGTAGGAAACACAAAGGACCAACCACCCAAAGCCCCAACTTTGGAACAAACTAGATTTTTTAAGCGGGGACTATGGTATAAAATGACCAAGTTTGGAAGAAAAAGGATTCAAGAATGGTCATCCTTGAAACACAAAAGCATCAAGAGGAAATAGTAGATACCAACAACAAAGATGAAATGGTGAGCCCCATACATCAAAATGATATTTCCTTGGAGAAATTATATTTTCAGCCCTCAGAAAAGTCTGGAAAGGCTCCGAAAGGTAACAATATACATGCACCCTCAGGAGCGGAAAGTGCCACGGAAGAGTGGAAAATTGGGGAAGGGATTTATTCAAGCCCCACCCCATGTGAGTTGGACAAATTCTCACTAGTACCGAGATCCCCTAAACCTTCCTTCGAGTTTAGATTTTTTTTTCCCATTCAAAACATTTCAATGGGAGAGGTCATCCATGAATCAAACCCTAACATAGAGCAGTATCAACCAGAATAGGTATACAAAATTAAAGCACTGCTAAGATCAATTACCTCAGGGTAGCTCACAAGAATGGAAGAACTCTTGACCAAATACAAAGAAGGGATGGAGGGAGTATGGACTAGTGTCAAGAAGAAAAATAATACTAGGAAAACCTCCTCAGTATCCCTAGTAGCTACTAGGAGAAAGATCAAAGCAGACGTGGGTGTCAAATCAAAAACTCAAGGGCAAAAAAATTAATCCATATTCAGAAAGAAGAAGCCTACAAGAATATTGCAAATGGAACACAAAAGGTCATCCAGGATGTATGCACATCCAGTAAGAAATGAAGCTAATATCTTGGAATATTTGTGGAGTTAATGGTCCACATAAGTAGGATGTAATACAAAATATGATAAGGGAAAATAGACTAGATATAATGTTAATCGAGGAAACTAAGATGAAGAAGGAAAAGCTAGAGTGCATAAACCATGGATTTGGTAGCCACCCATTCGGATGGAGCCTCCAGAGGTTTGGTGACTCTGTGGAATTCTTCTCACCTCAAGGCCCAAGTCATTCATGAAGAAGGTAATTTGTTCATTTTGAATTTCACTAAAATAAAGGATAACGATAGTTAGTATATTATGAATATCTACGGTCCTAATTCTAAAAAAGGGAGAAGATCCTATTGGGACAAATTAAGAAGCATAGTATCTATGTTAGATATTTCTAAAGATATTATTATGGGGGATTTTAATACCCCCCTTAATGAGGGGTAAAAATAGGGGGTATCAACCCAAACTTGGAAAGAAGGCAATAGATAATAGACTTCATTAATGATCAAGCCTTCTTAGATGTTGACCTTCAAGGTGCAAGCTTTACTTGGAGTAATTAGAGAATGGGGAAAGAGTGTATCCAAGTCTGGATAGATAGGAATTTGATCACTATTGACTGGTTGAATTATCATAATAGTAATTTATCTTCCCTGGTATGAACTGGGTCAGACCATTCTCCCCTGACACTTACTTTGCACCCACTTATTAATAAAATAAACTTCCCCTTCAGGTTTAAAAAGATGTGGATGACTCATCCCAATCTTACTAATAAGATTTTGGAATGGAGGAATATTGATGTGAAAGGCTCAGCTATGTTCAAAGTGGCTAAAAAACTAAGAAATGTGAAGATAAACATTAAAGTTTGGAATACGAGAGAGTTTGGGGATATTTTATTCTCTAAAGAGAAAGCCATATCAAATCTCTTTCAAGTCCAAGATGAAATCCAAAGAGATGAGTATGATGAGGACAACTTGCATCAAGCAACAATTCTACTTTTGGTGTACCACAATGTGGTAGGGAAGGAGGAGATGTACTGGAAGCAAAGATCTAGATCCATATAGTTGAGGTAGGGGGACCAAAATACTCAGTTATTCCACTTGTCCACTATGAAACATAGCATCGCCAATAAGATTAGTAGTTTCAAAAGGGGCAACCAAATCTTGCAAGATGACACAAACATATCTACTGCTGCTATTGACTTTTTCTCTTCCCTTTTGTCTAAAGACCATGATCTCTCTGAGGAGGACCAAGAGGACCTTTTGAGCAATATTCCCAAAATCATCTCAGAAAACAAAAACAAATTCCTTAGGGCTATTCCTAATTTGGAAGAAGTTAAAAATGCCAGGGATTCTCTTCTTGGAGACAAGGCCCAGAGCTCAGATAGTTTCCCTATGTTCTTCTTCCACAGATTCTAGGACATAGTAAAAAATGATGTGGTTATTAAAGCGGTGTAGGAATTCTATGGATCCAAAAACCCTCTAAAGGAACTCAATGCCATTTTCCTGGTTCTCATCCCTAAATTCATTGGGGTGGATTAGTCAGAGCTCTTTAGACCCATAACCTTATACAACTCTTTCTATAAGATAATGGGTGGTCCCACAATAGTGTGTCCAACTTTTTTGACCAACTTTGACACTGAGATCAACATTCTGAGAAAAACTTCGCATTCAAACACATGTTGCCACAAAAATATTAGGAAGTTGAAGATGATGTAAACTAGAGTCTTTTAGAATTTTATTTCTAGTTTCTATATATATATATATATATATATATTTAAAAAAATTCATTTTTCCTTCTCCTTCGAAAAGTGGTTTGTGTGAAAAAATAGTGTTTTTAAGGAGTGATTACCACTTGGATTGTCATAACTTTTTTTTTAAATATGATAATGATGTAATTCTTTAGAGGTTATATTTGTAACTTCAACATATAAATAATGCAATTGGTTTCAATCATTTTGGGTCAATATTTCATAATTTATTAAGTTCTAGAGTGAAAGTAACTGTAATTTAGACATAAGGTCACTTGGATTTCTCTAACTTGATCTGTATATATGGAAATTTGGTTTTTATTTTTTTCATAGAAGGGTAACACACATAATATTTTCCTAAACAATTTTTCAAAAGTTTGGTTTCCTAATTTACTATTTTTCCAAAAGTGTGAAAGAGAGAGGTTACAAAATGGCCAGACAACCTCTGTTTAATTAAACTAAAAATAGAAAGTCACAATGAACTCAATATATATTAAAATCATAGTAATTTTAAATCTTGTTTTGATTAGGATCATCTTCCATTTGGGTTTAATAAGAATGGATTATTTGGTCCTTGATTGAGACCTTCAAAGGGAAAAATATTTGCAAAAATTTGGTGGCTTTAGAGAGGAAGGCCAAATTCAGGGGGTTCACTCTAACACCTCTTCTAGAAAAGGGGGTTACAAAGAACCTCCTTTGAGTGAACCCACCATGGAAAATTTGTGCAAATTGCTTGTTTTTTTTCATTCATAGGGTTCACTTGAATTGGGTCTAGTTCGAGCGAAGCCCCCATTTCATCTAGTTCACGTGAAGGTGTTTTTTCCATTCGCGTGAACACTCCCATTCACTCGAAGGGGTCAAAAAAGAAAAAAAATTCATCCACGTGATTTTTATTCATGTGTAAAGTTACACCCAAATTTGTGGGATTACCTTAATATACAAAGTCATTACCATCAGAATTCTCAAAGTGCTCCCAACTATCAGTAGTCAACAACAATTGGGATTTGTTCCGGGTAGACAAATTATTGATTCCATTATGGCGGTGCATGAAGTGATCCATTCCTTAGAGGCAAGTAAGAGGGAAGGATTCCTTCTCAAGCTAGACTTGTCAAAGGCCTATGACCGGGTTGACTGATCTTTTTTGATGAAGGTGCTTGGAGCTTTTGGCTTTAACAGTAACACATGTAAGATCATCCATCAACTTATCTCTTCTCCTTCGTTGGCGGTGCTGGTCAATGGGTCCCCCTATGCTTTCTTCAAGTGTTCTAGGGGTTTAATACAAGGTGATCCATTGTCTCCCATTCTCTTCATTATTTTGGTTGAGTGTCTTGGGAAAATGATTACTGCTGAAAGGAGAATTGGTGAGTTGAAAGGTATCAGATCGTCCTCAGGAAACACTATTATATCTCATTAGAAATTAGTTGATGACACCATTTTAGGAGGGGAGGATTTGATGAGAGAAGATAGAGCTATTAAAAACCTTCTGAACTCCTATACTAGAGCTACAGAGAAAACTATCAAGTGGAATAAGAGTTCTCTTTTCTATATCAATATCCTTGATGTGAGACAAGGGAGGATTACGCATATCTTGGGTTGTGGTATTGGGTCCCTCTACTCTAATTACTTGGGTCTCCATTTTGGTGTGAAGCTCCCTGAAGAATTCTGTAACAAACTAATTGATAGATTCAACAGAAATATGGTTGGTTGGAAGGGGATCACTCTCAATCAAGCGCGCAAAATTTAGTTGGTTAAATCTACTCTTCAAAACCTGCCTACCTATGCCTTAAGCCTCTTTTCTATTCCTTCTGAAGTTGTGGAGGCAATGGAAAAAATTCAAAGAAGATTTCTCTGGTTTGGGGCGGATGAGCATAAGATATTTCCAGTTATTGCTTGGGACAAATTTTGCCTCCCTAAGTGTGTCGAAGGTCTTGGTATTAGGAGAATCAAGCCTTTCAACAAAGCTCTCTAAGTGAAACAAATATGGTGCATATTCCATGAAAATGGGGAATGGAGAGAATTTTTGAAGATAAGTATCTTTCTAATGACTCTTTGGATTATTTCTTTGATTATGATGAAATCTCAAAAGGGTCTTTTGTCTCGAATGGCTTCCTTAATGCTAAAGACAACCAAATCTAAACCTAAATGGAAAATTTGTAATGGCCAAACTATTAATTTTGGGAATGACAATTGGCTTTAGTTTGGTCCCTTGAAGGACTATGATCCCTTTAAATTTGGAAGGATAAGTTTAACCAACAATTTGCACCTAGGATCTATAACTATAAAGTGGTCAATTCATGGGTAGACTTACCCTCAATCTCCCAAGACTTGTCTCCCCTTATTAATGCTTTGAATGCTATTTCCTTTTCCCCTAATCAGGATGTCTTGATTTAGGAAGGATCCAAAAAAGGTACCTTCACGGTTGTTTCAGTCTACTCTCATGAGATGCATCACAAAGCCAAACCTCTATGCGATAATGCCTGGTTCCCTGTCCTTATTCCCAAAATCAATGTTTTATTCTGGCTTCTGCTTCAAAATCATATTCTTACAGTTGATACCTCTTAACAGGAGGTATCCTGATCCCCAATAGGTTTTTGCTTTGCAAGAGTCAAGATGAATATGTGGACCACCTTTTCCTTCACTACTCCTATGTCAGTTAAGTCTGGTAGCACATGTATGCACCCTAAAATGGTCGCCAAGACTATGGGCCCCCATTCTTCAATTTATCAAATGATAGAATCAATTTATCAAATGATAGAATGAATTTATCAAATTCCTGAATCAATGCTTTGCAACATTTTTAATTCAAATCAATTTCCTTGATCAAATCGTAATCAATTCAATATTTCCTAAGGTTTGATCATTTTATCCATAATCTTATTTTATTAAAAGAAAACACCCCTTTTAATTAAATAAAATTATCTTATTTAATTAAAAGAAAATCTTATTTTATTAAATAAAATAATCTTATTTAATTAAAAGGAAATCTCTCTTTTAATTAAATAATCTTATCTTATTTAATTAAAATCTCTCTTTTAATTAAATAAAATAATCTTATTCCATTAAAAGAAAAATCCCTCTTCTAATTAAATAAATAGAATCCCCACTTAAAGCTCTCTTTTTGATGAAAAAAGAAAATAAATTAAAAAAAAATAAAAATAAAACTCCTTTTTTTTTCATACATATTCCTAAGTGGTGGGCTTTTTCCTCTTACTTGCCTTTTTAGGGATTTATCCCACATTGCTCTTGAGTATGCATTCCTCTCCACACTTTCCTTTATAAGGAGCCCTCTCCTTCTCATTTAGACATCAGATATATAATTTTTATGTTATTGTTATGTTGCAAGTTTTGAGAACAACTTTGGAGGAGAGTTTGAGCATTTGAGCTTGAACTATACAACTTCTCTTCTTCTTGTCTTCTTCTCTCATGCATCAATGACAATCCATTTAGAGTAAATTCATGTTAATTTAGATGCATATGTCCTTCATAGATTAGTTTTCATATTTCCTTTCATGCATTTTTATCATATAGACTAATTTGCTTCATGCATTGTTATCATATAGAGTAGTTTTCATTTTCATTTGCAATGCATATTTGATGATCATGGAGACTAGCATTCTTTCTCTTCCTCTTTGAATCTCTCATTTCATGGTGTACTTGCATGGGCATAACTAGGTCTAAACTGAGGGCATCCATTACAAACCCTTGCACTCCATGAATAGGGAGCTATGAGTTGCCATTTGAGACCTCATTCTTGAGCAATCTTAAATATAATGACTCATAGAAAGGTGACTACTTTTTAGCACACATTTTTGGCGCCCACAATAGGGAAGAACATCCATTTCTGTCATAACATTTGAAAGTTTCTTCTATCTTCTATTTATTACTCTCTCAATGTCTGTAAAGCTCTCATTTTGTGTCAAATTTGACCCCACAATCACATCCAGATTGTTGTTTCGGTTGAAAATGATTATAAACTTGTTCATATTTGACGAAAGTCAAATCTATGGCAAATATTTTTGCCCAAACAAGCTTGAAGGAAAATCAAGGTAGATTTTGGGTCATATCTGCATGCAGCCCGAGGCAGATTTTAGAAAAAAAAATTAAATAAATAAATAAAAAATCAAAGATCAAATTATTTTTACTGTGTTAAATTTGACGTCCATATGACCGTCAAAATATGGGCCTTCTGTGACGTCCCCCATCCCGTCAATTTTAATGCTGTAATCTGCTGACATCAGCTTGGTTTGAAAATTCTTAGCCTTCACCATTGAGCTTTTTGGTTTTACAGTCTAACTTCAAACAATTGTATCGTGCTCATATTAGGTCCAAATTAAGTGCAATTTTTTTTATATTTTGGGTAGAATTGTCTCAATATTTCTGGGTTGTTCTTAGTTTCTTTATTTGAGTCACAAATTTATCATAAATTGCAAGTTTTGATTATTTTACCTGTCTAATCCTTTGTTTTGCAGCTTCCAAAGCCTCGTACAGGCTCATATGGTAACATTTTTTAGTGCAATTTTTTTTGAAAGTGCATGATTTGTTATCTAATTTTTAAATATGCAATCAGATTTATGATTTTCTGATTTTGATAATGTTGACGAGTTTTGGGCTTTGTTTTTTTCTAACTTATATTGTTGATAACTGCATAACAATGGTTTGAAGGATGTTTAAAAAGAAGACTAAAAACACAGACTAATAACGAATTGTCTTGCAAGTTGCCTTGATCGATAGCATGCTAAACTTTGTGCTTGCATTTCATTTTGTTTTATTACAATAGGAACCCACATGCAAGACTTCTAAAATGAACTTCTATTTTTGTATTTTAGGAATGACAATGATGTTAGGAAACTATGCTCTCGCCCTTGTGGGATGATAAAAAATCTAGAAGCATTGTTTTGTAATTTTCTTATGTGTTTGAAGTGTCTTTTAGATTGTAATCCTAAGAATTATATGAATGTATCCTCTCCCCTTGCCTTTGTGGATCTCGGGTGTAAGAGAAAATCATATAATTCTTTTAGCGTGGCTACCTTCCAAGTGCTTTAATAGAGCCAGTGAGAGTGGATTGCCCAACCAGTAATAGGATAAAGCCAAGGCCTTCCAAACTGGTATATAAAAAATGTCATTGTGATTAGTCTCACAGTGGATAGGTGTCAATTTGTTGTGACAACCATAATCTCCTCTAGTACCCTAGTGGTGCGTTAAAGTCCCTACATTGTTAAGGTGAAAACCTTGCTTTGAAAGGATTGGGAGAGCCCCCTTAACTAGGAAAATGACTTGATCACAACCACCTGAACGGATGCCTTGACTACAAACTTTGTTTTAGTGACCAAAAACCCTCTATCTGTTGGCACAGAAGGTTAGAGACCGACTAAGATGTCCCACATTTTCACGGCTCTTAGTAGAGACAAAAGTCCTTTGGGAATTGATTCCCTTGGGATTTGAAGCTTGGTGTTCCTAAGAAGTGAGTGCACATGTAAGGAGGAGCCCGTGCCTCCAAGCTTCTAAGTTGTTCACTATGAGTAAGCGTGACTGAACGTCGGTTCAAGTGGGAATTCAACAGATATTTCCCTGGCTTACCTAGGTTGTGATTTGACTATTTCTTTTACAACAAACAATCTTCTTGATGTGTCTTGCATGAGTGAAACATCAAAATATACACCAAACATCAAGAAAACATCAAAACAATCAACAAACTTGCATTCTTAAGTGTCAAACTGTCAACTTGCTCAATTTGCTATCGAGTCATTTTCAGTCTTCCTTGGTTGATCCAGATCAGATTAGATTACTTAGCCCAATGTTAGAAGCTTGTTTACACTTTGTATTCTTGCGTTAACCTCTTCAACTAGTAACCTTTGATTTCACAAATGACCTTGTTTGGAGTTGGTGAGCTAGAAATCATCCTTGTTGAGAAGAAAAAACTTTCGATCCTTTGGTAACACACTTGGAGAGTTTTGGTAATCTCTTGTCCAGTCACTTTCATAAAAATTTAAATTCAATCAATATAACTTGGGTAAATCATCCTCCTAATCCATATGTGTAAGGGTATTCACCCGTTTAGTGGGCACCTCTGTGGCAGTGTTGGTTTATGCCTCTTGCAAAATTCTACCTTATCACCTCTCTTTGGGACAAGTGAGTGCTTTTACTATCCTGGTTTGGTACCAATGTTTCTTAGGGTCATCCTATCACCTAGTACCTTTTCTTTCAGGCCAGTTACAACAATATATTAATTATATCAAGGACATAAACCTCAAGTAGTCTTCAAATAATCACCCTTAGTTCAAACTCGCCAAAAATGTAAGGGAAAATAACCCATATTTGATCAATCACCCAAGAATAACTCAGAAATTTGGTTTGATTCCAAGAGTAACCTTAGTGATTTGAGTACACCCTTAGCATCTTCTTTCTCGGATATGGATATGAGTTACACAATAACTCGACAAGAGAGGGGAGAAGTGGATAAACCCCTTGATGATATATTTGAAAGACATAGAGATACCATTCCGTTTGGTAGTTCTTCTCATGAATGTCAACCAGTCTCACCCCTCATCTCAACTAGATATCTGGATGCACACCAAAGGGCTAAGAGAGGTACAAGGCAAGCCTGTCAAGATGAAAAATCACAACATGATAACCAAGTTGATGAACATTATGAGACTCGTGTGAATGCCACATTCACCAATGACTTGTTTAGAAATTTAAGACCAAGTTCACCACTCAAAACATCTTCAAGATACATGAGTGAAAGACTTAATAATATTAAGCATGAAAAGAAAGCCTTCCTAGATGAGCAAGCTGCAAAGGAAGATAAATTTAGACTCCTAGAGTTGGAGAGGCAAACTTTGTTCAACAAGTCTTGGCTCAACAACTTAATGATAAATTCAACAACATGCATGTTCATGGTGGAAACAACTCTCCTCCATCCACCCCTCCTAAGGCTCCATGAAGTGGAAGACATTCGCGAACATTGTCATGATCTTGTAGCCCTAGAGGAAGAAGGGCTTCAACACATGATCATTATAGGAGACTAACACCTCCTAGTAACACAAGACAAGCTTCACAATATGCTTACCATGGTTCACAATATGGAGGTAGTAGCTCGAGTTTTTTCCTCACCTCCCAGGACTTCATAAAAATGCAACAAGAACTACTCTTACAGAAATATGTGGAGAGATATTTAGAGAAAAACAAAGATGAGTTCCTAGAGAGTTTAAGCAACAATGGTGGTAGAGTCCCCTACAAGTTTGATGTGGACAAGAAGATTAAGAAGCAAGGTCCATCTCAAGAAGAGGAGATCAAACAACTTAAGAGTGTGATGGAAAAGATGTTAGCACCCAAGAATTCATTCTCACTGGATTCAATTTTTCCTAATCCTTTTGAAAAAAATTTTAACATGAAAGAATTCCCTAGAAATATTGAGATCCCTCAATATGAAAAATTTTATGGGAATGGAGATCCACATGATCATGTGCACCAGTTTTACACCATAAGTTTTGAGTTCCATCAAGATGACTCGTACCTCATGAGATTTTTCCCAAGGAGTCTTAAGGATCAACTGATGGAATGGATCACCAACATAACTCCCCCCGTTAAGAATTTCAAATAGCCCATCCATAGATTTGTCCAATACTTTTCATACAATCTTTCAATATGTATCACCATGTTGGAGTTATGCAACTTAAAGCAAAATTAAGGGGAATCCTTTGTTATTTTGTTGCAAAGGTGGAGATGACAATGTTCATGCTACCCTAGGACCATTCCTGGAAATGAAAATATTGACATCCTTGTTAGCAACTTGGTTCCCAAAATGTGGTATTAAGTTAGGAAGATTGTTTTTGATTCATTTGAAACCATGGTTGAAACCACATGTAGGATTGTGAATGTTTTAAAAGAACAAGGAATTTTGACCAAACATAGAAGAAACAACAACAATAATGGTCAAAATAAAAACAACCCTAACAAGAATAAAGGGAAGAAATCACATTGGAATAGGAACAAACAAGTGGTCAATGATGGAGTTATGGACTCCTCCCAACACAAAGATCAAACTATGCTCCACTTTTCTAGTGTTGTTAAAGCCATAAAACTCAATGCATCTAATCAACAAGAGAACAAGCCAAGATACAAAGATAGGCCTAAGAAAGAGAGACGTCAATTTTCAAAAATTGGTGACTCATATAAGGATGTCTTGAAAACACTCATTTCCAACAACCTTACACATCCTCAAGATCCTGTGAAGCATTATATACCTAATGTAAAACCACATTGGTGGGATGAGAAGGCCTTTTGCAAGTTTCACAATGGTATTGGACATGACATTGAAAACCACTGGAAACTCAAGCATATTATTCAAGATCTCATTGAGAATGGGAAAATTCAGATAGATGGATTGAACATCAACGGAAATCATAAGGCATTAAAAGAACCGTTGACCAAGTATGAAAAGGGTAAACCTCTAAAGATAAAAATGACAAGGCTGAGATCAATTACACTTACACTGATGCAGAGAATGATATCAACATGCTTGAAGTTGTAGAAGAAAATGTCAACATGGTGAGGGGTAAAGATCCCTATGGTTATGATCTAGACATGGACTCTCCTCCTCTCTTTGATGAAGAACCCATCGTGATGATAAGGGGTCCTAACTCTAGAGCATCATCACAAACTCTCAATGCTATCACACAAATTCAAGGTCCTGTTGTCAATAGAGGACCCAATTGAAGTAAGCCCAGTAAACCAAAGAAAGTGTCATCGAAGAATGTCACCTTAAAACCAACTGTCAATACTAAGTCAAGTTATAACCTTGTCGATTAGTTGCAAAGAAACCCAGCTCATATTTCAATCTTTGAGCTCTTAGAGATGTCCTTGAGACACAAGATAGTCCTTGAGGATGCTTTGTTCATGGTGAACATCCCCAACAATTTAGATGTTGATCAATTCCAGAACATGGTTAATCATATTGCTAGCCCTCATTACCTTACTTCTTCAGAGGATGATGATAAAGATTTGAGCCACCCACACAATATTGCCCTTCATATTAAGGTCATGATCCATAAAACATGTGTTAGGTGTGTGTTGATAGATGGGGGTTCTGGGCTTAACATGTGTTCCTTTAGTCATTTAAAAAAGTTGGGTTATTCTGAAAAAGGCATAGATACTAGGGAGAATATCACCATCAAAGCCTATGATGAGGTGGAAATAAGTTCCAAGGGGTTGACCATCATTCCTGTGAGGATTGGTCTGGTTGAAAAAGATATTTTATTGCAAATAATTGATGCTGGCCCCCTTGTGTATAATATCTTACTCGGTAGACTGTGGATTCCTGATATGAAAGTAGTGTCATCTACCTATCATTAGTGTGTTAAGTTCCCTTATAATGGAATAAAGATTTGTATACCTGAGGATAACACTTTATCTGTTAACTCAATTTCAGTAGGAGCTCATATTCCCCTCAATAGAGAAGAAGAAGACTTTAATGCAACCTTAGCTAATGTAAAGACAAGCTCAAGTCTGTAGATCTTGGTATGGGGGTATCAACTCAACTCCCTCACAACACTGCCAGTTTTACCCAGGTCTTATGGCTAGCCTTAACAATAAAAGAGACCTCCCTCTTTAGCTATGACTTTATTTGGCACGTTTATAGAGTCCTTAGTGCCTATTCAAGATGAGAAAGAGGAGACGTTTGTTAGAGACTTGATTTATAGAGAAGAGAAATACATGTACAATGAAATATTCTCTCCCTCTCCTAAGGCTTACGGAAGAGGGTATAATTTTTTCAAACAAATGGGCTATCCTAGACATGGCTCTCTTAATCACAGATTGGATGCTAGGGCTGAACCTCTTGATCATGCTCTTTTTGGACGCAAGTCTAAGAATATGGTTGGCTTAGGATTCGTGGATCACAACAAGTACACTACTCCTATCCTTGAAAAGTTAGATAGTGAAGATGAACCAGAATACGTACCTAATTTGACAGATCAATAGGGCATGTGTGAAGATTGGGTCCCTTCAACTAATCTCCTCTAAGGAGATTCAAATATTCTGGTCACTCATGCATCAGTTGCAACTTTAGAACAAGATGAATTAGATGTAGAAGATCCTTCCAGAGAATTTCAATGAAAGAATCTTGTTCATTTAATGGGCAGAGAAGGTGTTACCCTTGATGGCACTAGACCTTCCACATCAAGAGGTCCCAAACCTTCATGGTGTAAACATCCTAGTCATAGTTCAGACATAATTTCATATGAGTATGAATGGGACTCCTTCTCAGAGCCTTCTACAGTTGATATAGATATTGATGTTATCCACACTTATAGTTCTCAACCTGAGGTAGCTAGTGAGTCACATGTAGGATTAGAGGATTTGAACCCATGTGTTGCCTTAGTGGATGATTCTTTGCTTGTTATGATGAATCCTAATTTGGGTATCTTAGAAGAATACTTGATAGACTCTGACTCTTCGGTCAACAGTGATAATATCATTCACATTTATAACCTTGAACCAGTCATTGACTTGCCTCTTGTTCATCCTGACCTTATTGATTGGTCCCAACACTATCAAGTACCTGAGCTCTTAATATTTAAAAATGATTATGAGATAGCCTGTTACCTAACTTCCAATCAACCCCTAGTCTCTTCCACCAGTGAAATGACTACCAGCATGATAGAGCCAAAGATCAAGTACCTTAGTCAAAAAATAAAAAAAGAAAAGAAAATCAAAAGAATAGGAGTTCTGATGGTTAAAACCACTATGTGGCGGTGCGAGAACCAAAAAAAGTAAAAATAAATGACGTATCCAAGGGTGAAAACCTCTCTAAGGTTCCTAAGGATGAGGTACTTGATCGTCTCCCTAGCTAGTTTCAAGATAGATCTTTAGTGCTTATTGAACCAACACAAGCAGTCAAATTGGGTACAAATGAGGCTCCACAAATAGTACACTTGGTTGAGTCCTTGTCACCACAAGAAAAAGAAGCTTACACTAAGTTCTTACAAAAAAAGAAGATTAACTTTGTGTAGAATTATTCAGATATGCCAGGGTTGGACATTAATCTTATCATGCATCACTTGTCCATAGCTCTGGGTGTCAAACCAGTTAAACAGAAATTGAGAAAGATGCATCCTCATATAGCTCTCCTAGTCAAAGTAGAATTGAAGAAACTCCTTGGTGCAAGATTCATAAAAGCTATTGCCTATGCTGAATGGATATCAAACATTGTACCAGTTTCCAAATATGACAAATCTATTCGAGTTTGAACAGATTTTAGAGATGTCAATAGAGCATGCCCAAAGGATGAATTTCCACTTCCCAATATAGACATGATAGTGGATATGACTATGAGTTATGAGATTTATTCCTTGATGGATTGTTTTTTTGGATACAATTAGATTAAGATAGCTCTTGAAGATCAAGAAAAGACTATAATCACTTGTGCATGAGGTACCTATTATTGGAACATTATGCCTTTGGATTAAAAATGCAGGAGCCGCCTATCAATGAGCTATGACAACCATTTTTCATGACATGATGCATAAAAAAATGGAAGATTATGTGGATGAAAGCTTGGCCAAATCTAAGCAAAGAGACATGCACTTAGATGATTTAGAAGTCATTCTAGATCGCATGGAGCAATTTTAACTAAGGTTAAATCCTCAAATGTGTGCATTTGGAGTCACCTTTGGAAAACTACTCGGATTCATCATTTTAGCAAAAGGAATAGAGGTAGACCCTAAAAAATTCCAAGCAATCAGAGACATGCCATCTCCTAGAAACATTAGTCAAGTGAGGATTCTTCAAGAACATCTTCAATCTATAAGGAGATTCATTTCACAATTGGCGGATAGAGCTCAACCTTTCAACAAGAACTTACACAAAGGAGTCAAATGTGTTTAGAATGAGGATTGTCAAAAGAGTATAGATCAAATCAGGAATTAATTGGAAAATAATCCTATTTTAATGCATCCTATCCAAGGGAAACCACTTATTCTATACATTTTAGTGACATAATCTTCCCTGGGGGAATTACTAGCTCAAATTTATGAAAATGGGAAAGAAAGAGAAATATACTATATTAGCCACACTCTTGTTTCATATCAGGTTAACTACACCAGCATTGAGAAAGCTTGCCTTGCAGTTGTGTTTGCTTCCCAAAAGTTGTGACATTACATACTTGCACACACTATACACCTCATAGAAAAAATAGATCCACTCAAGTATTTTCTAGGTAAGGCTTCCCTCATAGGTAGACTTTCTAAATGGATGATGATCCTTTCAGAATTTGACATAGAGTATATTGAGCGTAAAGAAATCAAAGGACAAGTTATAGAAGATCAATTGGCTGATTTCCCAATATAAGATAATACACCTATTGAAGTTGACTTCCCAGATGAGAACCTCATGTATCTGACTAAAATAATATGGAAGATGTTCTTTGATGGATCCTTTATGCAAAGCGGTTCAGGAGCTGGTGTGTTTTTTGCTTCTCCTCATGGGTACACAATCCCTAAGTCTTATAAATTATTTCTCCCATGTACAAACAACATTACTGAGTATGAAGCTTTAAAAAATAGACTTAAGATGGCCATAGAATGGAAAATCATAGAGTTACACATCTATGGGGATTCACAACTGATAATCAACCAAGTTAATGATGAATCAAACAAAAAATGAGAAACTGGTACCTTACAATCAAATGGTTTATTCCTTGAAACGATACTTCACCTTTTTCATGTTTCAGTGAATCCCTAGAGCAGAGAACAAAGCAACTAATGCTATGGCTACACTTGCTTCACTCCTTCAGTTAGAGAAACATGAATCCAGATTTTAATTCATGGTAGAAGAACTACATCACACTATCTATGACTCCCAATAAAGCCATGTCATTTGTACCCTTGTTGGTCGTGAGTCATCTCGTTATGGTGTCATTTACTCATACCTTTGTGATGGCATTATACCTAAAACCTTTAACTGATATAAACATAGAAACCTTACCCGAAATGCCTCTCACCATTTCCTTATCTTTGGTGATTTGCATAGGAGGGGTCTAGATGAAACACTTCTTAGATGCTTAGAAAAGGAAGAACTTGACCAAATGTTAGTTGATATCCATGAGCGCATCTATGGGGGAAATTCTAATAGTCTTTCCATGGCCCACAGGTTGCTTAGGGTGTGGTACTATTGGCCTATGATGTAGATTAATGCAGTAGCTTTTGCAAGGTCATGTGAAAAGTGTCAAAAACATGGTAACCTAATACATGCTCTAGGCAGGGAGCTCATTCCTTCTATATCTCATTGGCCATTTTTGTGCTAGGCATTTGATCTTGTTGGGCAGATTCATCCCAACTCATTAGGTGGACACAATTTTATTATCACTGCTACTGATTACTTCACTAAATGGGTAGAATCTATCCCACTTTCTGTTACCTCGGGCATGACAGTATCTTTATTCATTTTGAACCGTATCATATGTCGATATGGAGTGCCTTCTGAGATTATCACTGACAACAGAGGCCAGTTCAAAAATAAGGACCTTAAACAACTCTGCAAGAAATTCAAGATTAAATAACATTGGTCCTCCATTTACTTCTCGCAAGGAAATAGTCAAGTAGAGGCATCAAACAACACCATTCTTAAAATGTTATATAGAACAGTCTGTAAGAATGGTAGAGATTGGCACTTAAAGATAAATTTGGATTTGTGGGCCTATAGAACAAGTATTTGTACTTGTACTTGGGCTGATACTTTTTCCCTTGCATATGGTCATGAAGCAGTATTACCTCTTGAGGTTGAGATTCCTTCACTTAGAGTTTCCCTCAAAGGTCTAGTTATAGATGAAGACTATCGTGCCATGAGACTTCAAGAGTTAGAACTTCTAGATGAGAAACATCAAGCATCATTTGACCATATGAGGGTTTATCAAAAGTGCATGTCAAAAGCCTTCAACAAAAAGGTTCTCCCTAGATAATTCCAAGTGAGATATCTTGTCCTACGTGAAAATCCTACGAATCAACAACATAGAGATCAAAAGGTCAAATGTGAACCTAATTGGCTTAGACCTTACATCATTACAACAAATTTTGGGTTGGGTGCTTATTTACTATCTACAGTAAAGGGAGAGAATCTCCCTAATCCTATCAATTTCTTGTACCTGAAGAAGTTCTATCCATTATGCCCATTCTATCTAGGAGCATGCTTTGTACATAATTATTGATCCTAAAAAAATCCCAAAAAATTGATATATTGTCAAAAATGCTAAAAATCAGAAAATGTCTTGAAAAAATGGTCATCTTAGTAAAAACCTAGCAATGGGCACTTTGATGTATCTCCAAAAAAAAATTAAATATTCCAAAAATACAAAAATTTAAAAATTCAAAAAAATAGAAAAAGTGCCTTGGTGAAAACCTGGAAACAGGCGCCTTCGTAGCAAAAAATTGTAATAAAATCCAAGTGGTGAAAAATTGGCAACATGCACTACTTGAGGCCTTTTCACCCCTATTTCTTAGCACATGTCCTTGAAACTTCACCTTTCACCATCATGCCTTGTCCTTGTTGCCTTGGTCTGAAATTGGTCTTTGTCTTTATCTAGGGGTATAACTATGTTAGCTTCGGTCTCTTAGATGCGTTAGTCTTTAAGACACCTCACAAATGGTGTTTTTCAACACCACCCCAACTGTATTTTTCAATACAACTACTGACATCGATTGTTTTTCAACACTTGTCGATTTGGTCTTACCTAGTTTTTTCATGTGATTTTACCTGATTGCAAGCTTTTGATCCTTATCCTTAGAAATCAGTATCAATTAACACACTTAAATTTTTAAACACAACATTTAATTCTTGAGCTATGTCATGATCTTTTCTTTGTGTGCTGACTGTTATTGGTTTGCGATGAGTGTCCTTGTCTAATAAGTCTCTCTAGGATGCATAGCTAGACAACTTGGGGCATGTTTTTAGTTTCTTTCTTCTTGTCGGTGTGGTCTTGAATCTCTTGAGTGTCTCTTGTTGTTCCCTTGACACACTTAGGATATTTGAGGCATCATCCTTGACTATTTTTGCACAACTATTCTTCTAGTCATCCTGGCATCTATGCCTTGATGCAAGCGTGGTTTTTCTATATTAAACTGGGTAAGCTACTATTGAAGTCATCTTGACCTTTATGTCCTTGATGCTTATGTTATAATCTTTCCACATTCCACTCCGATATAAATCACATTCATATCTTCATAGTTTCACTTGTGACTAGTGATGATTGTGTGATTTTCCAATGTTCGTTAATAATGGCCAAATGATGAAAATATGTTCCTTAACATTCTCTAATGAATGGTGAACACAAAGTCCTATGTTATAGTCTCCCTATTGAAAGTACACCTTTGCATTTTCATGTAGCTTGCATTGTTAGACCTCATGTTAGTTTTCATTTTAAGGCTGCATTACGAGTTTGTGAGGGTTTTCCTTCATCTTTCTTGTGAACTTTTAATCAACTTTGGTCATGTTTGATCTTCATTTCCTTATCTTGTTTTGTGATCTCAATCAAAATTTTATATCTTAAATAGTTGATTGAGTTTAGGTAATTCTCTTCCTTAAAGAAAATTCTCTTTCTTTTCTCCATTTCTTTCCACCTCTTCCAAACTTCTATCTTCCATTCGCTTTCACCCCACTTCTTTTCTTATAATTCAACCTTGGGGCATAATATTTCATACTTGATGATCTACCTTGGTTCTGTGATCCTTATATCTTTCATCTTACATCAAGAACCTTATCTTTAGTGTTATTTGATCAAATTTATCAATTTTCTATTTCTCCTCTATCTCATTTCGATTTCGATCACGAGGGGGCAATACCTATCAAACTTCAATCCTTGATTCAGCTTTATCAATCCTATCAATTTCTCCACTTGGGGAAACATTGCTTGAGATTCTTATCTTGGACATGTCAATTACCTATTTATAGGGGTGTTGACCTTGTCTTTTTCAAATAGCTTATCTTTGTCGTGATGTGTTCCTATTCGTCGATCACACATTTGGGTTGTTTTGTGATCCCAAATCGGTCTCACACTTCAACTACATTCTTTGACTACATTTGTTCCCATAAAGATCACACATTACTCAAAGAGGGGCAATTGTATGCACCCTAAAATGGTCGCCTAGACTATGGTCCCCCATTCTTCAATTTATCAAATGACAGAATCAATTTACCAAATTCCCGAATCAATGCTTTGTAACATTTTTAATTCAAATCCATTTCCTTGATCAAATCATAATTAATTCAATTATTTCAATATTTCCTAAGGTTTGAGCATTTTATCCATGATCTTATTTAATTAAAAGAAAACACCCCTTTTAATTAAATAAAATGATCTTATTTAATTACAAGAAAATCCATTTTTTATTAAATAAAATAATCTTATTTAATTAAAAGAAAATCTCTCTTTTAATTAAATAATCTTATCTTATTTAATTAAAATCTCTCTTTTAATTAAATAAAATAATCTTATTTAATTAAAATAAAAATCCCTTTACTAATTAAATAAATAAAATCACCACTTAAAGATCTCTTTTTGATGAAAAAAAGGAAATAAATCAAATAAAAAATACATAAAACTCCTTTTTTCCACACATATTCTTAAGTGGTGGGCTTTTTCCTCTTACTTCCCTTTTTAGGGATTTATCCCACATTTCTCTTGTGGATGCATTCGTCTCCACACTTTCCTTTATAAGGAGCCCTCTCCTTCTCATCTAGACATTAGATATAGAATTTTTATGTTATTGTTATGTTGCATGTTTGGAGAGCAACTTTGGAGGAGAGTTTGAGCATTTGAGCTTGAACTATGCAACTTCTCTTCTTCTTGTCTTCTTCTCTCATGTATCAATGGAAATCCATTTAGAGTATATTCATGTTAATTTAGATGCACATGTCTTTTCTAGATTAGTTTGCATATTTCCTTTCATGCATTGTTATCATATAGATTAGTTTCCATATTTCAATTCATGCATTGTTATCATATAGATTAATTTGCTTCATGCATTGTTATCATGTAGCGTAGTTTTCATTTTCATTTTCTATGCATATTTGATGATCATGGAGACTAGCATTCTTTCTCTTCCTCTTTGAATCTCTCATTTCATGGTGTACTTTCATGGGCATAACTAGGTCTAAACTGAGGGCCTCCATTACAAACCCTTGCATTCCATGAATAGGGAGCTATGATTCTCCATTTGAGACCTCATTCTTGAGAAATCTTGAATATAATGACTCATAGAAGCATGACTAATTTTTAGCAGACAACACATCCTCTTAGTTTTTGGGCTGCAATGGTGCATTACTTACTCTATTTAGGACCTCTTTTCCCACTAGACTCATCCTTTCAAGAAAAATTCCCTTCACAAAATTTGGACCTGGGCTCTCCCTCACTTGTGTTTGGGAATTTTGAAAGAGTGTAACAACCATATATTTAGGGAGTCTAGTGCACCTCCCAAAATCATTTTTTAGAAGATTCATCATGCTTTGTTGGCAAACTTTGTCTCCTGTGGAGGTACTAACCCTTTTGCAGGAAAATAGAACTCTGTTGATCTGAAGAATACCAACGAGAAAAGATAGAACTGCACTTGGATCCATCCCCTAGGAGGCTGGTTTAAAGGCAACTTTGATGGCACTTCCAAGGGTAACCTGGAAATGGCAGGAAGTGGTGGTGTGATTTGAAATTTCTTTAGGATGGGAACTACTACAGTCATCCCCCCATTTGGCACTCAAACCAATCACTTTGTAGAAGCTAATGCATCCCTCCAAGTCATCAAATTAGCTCATGATCTGGGGATCAAAAATATTTGTCTAGAAGGTGACTCTAGAAACATAATAAACTACCTTAGCAAGTTACGCCCACCATCATGGACTATTTCAAACATGATAAAAGAAAACCAAAACCTTTTGAACATTTTTGAGAAGGTGTATATATCAAACATGTATAGGGAAGCCAACAAGGTTGTTGATTGGTTTTCCAACTTGGAGAGGAATAGTGAAAATCAGATTAGGTGGCTTCACAACAAAGATCTCCCATGTGAGGTGAAGGATATAGTTGAATATGATAGAATCCAGGGAAAGGAGGGATTTAATATCATTAATCATGAAAGTTAAAGTTGTGCTTTGCAATGACTTTCCCAGAAATTGAAAGTATAGGATTGACAGGAAAGGTAATGATTCCAAGTCACAGCCACACACTTTCTGGGTGCCCATTCAAAAAATTAAAACTTACCTATTAAGCCACAATAGAAGAAAAATATGGAATATTTCTCTGAACATCTGTCTATTAAGATATGATATCCAGTCCATGAGACAAACCTTTTTTCAAGCAATAGTTGGAGAAAGAAAGAGAAGGGAGCCCTCTAACGACTATGAGAAATTGATCAGACAGACTAAGGTCTTGAATTACCTTCAGAAAGGTGGAATTTCCACTTTCATTGAAAGGGTTCATGGTGGTAAGCCGTCGATGACCAAAATGTTCTTGAAAAGCTGGGACGAGGGTAGTGTGGTGATAGAAGGAAGAAAATTTACGGTCACTGAGGAGGATATTTCAAGGGTTATTGAAATCCCCATTATGGGAAAGAAATTTTACAGGGACCAAAAAATTTCAGACTCTGTGATTAGTGATTTCATGAGGAATGAGGAAGAGAAGAAAGCTCTCATCAAATTTGAGACCTATCATCTTCCTGAAGGGTTCAAAACACTATGGATATTTGTCTTGAGGGCCATCATCTATTATGTCATGCTGGATACCATGTTTGAAAGGATCACATCCTATCAGTTTGTCCTCATGAACCACATTTGACATGGTATGGAGGTTTCTATCCTATTCTACTTATATTATTCTATTAATGAAAATATCAATGGGTTTCGGGATAAAGCTATTACAAACCCTGCTCTACATGTGGGGATTTTACTTCTTATTTATGAGTATTTTAAAGCCCAAATTATGGGGAAGGAGGTCATTAAGAAAGAGAAGACAATGGAATCCTCAAGCTCTAATTATATTCCTTTAGAGACTAAAGATAGTGAGGTTATGCACTCTGAGCGTCAGGATGATTATGACATTAAAAATATTAATTCCACCTCTAATAAGTGTATTGCAAGTATTCATACCATTCAAAAAGAAAAAAATGACACCCACATCCAAAAAGAATACTACCACTATGATATTCTATGAGGAGTATAATGAAAATGAGGAAGGGATGAACACTGATGGTGAGGAAGAGATTTCCAGTGGTAAAGGAAAAAAGAGAAGGCATACTACCGTTGTGAAGTACTAAAAGAAAAAGAGCAAGAATAGGGATGATAGCACTAGCTAGAAGACTCCCAAGGACCTGACTAATAGAAATTCCCCTGGTTCTAGCCACAAAGAGAAGGAGAAGCTCTAGGATGAAAATTATGGAACTAATCAGGATATCTCATCTCCCCATCTCTCTAATCCCCACATTACCATTAATGAAAAAGGATAGGATAGTGATTATTGTTGCTGCATGTTGGCGCACGGGAGGAAAATGGTATGGCATAATTTTGAGGTTAAAACTTCCAAAATGGGAAAACAATGGAATTCATTAATCCTAAAGTTATTTAAGGTGAGGATGGAAGGATTAAGCTAGAGGAGCTGATTAACCGGGCTATGGTTGTTCTTAGTGACAAATCAATGGAATTTGAGCTGGATCTCATCAATAATGCCATAAACAACATGTTGGAAAATTACAAATCCATCAAATGGTTATACCATGAAGTGGGGGAGCTCAAGAACAGAGCCAAATTGAGTGAAAATAGAAAAGTTGACAACACTATTGAAGAAAAGTTGACAATACTAAAAGCCTCTAATTAGCACATTAAGATACTCATTGAAAAAATAGAAGAGAAACCTAAAGGGATTGAGGAGGCCAATACATGTTGGAAAAAAGAGCAGAAGACCGAAGAGGGACATGGTAAGAGGTCAAGGGCTAGCACAAAGAGAAAGAAGGAGATTGACACCAAGATCGACCTCAATAAGATTAAAGATTCTGCTACTAAGATGGAGATCCTCCAGTGCAAAGTGGCTTGCTTAATGGTGGACATCTCCTGATTATGATCCCTGGTTCTTTGGGCTGTCCTTTTTCTATTTTTTTTTCAGTAGTCTAGTTTGGTTTTGTTGTGGCCTTGTGGTGGCATGCTTCATTTTTAGACTCTATTTTGTTTTATCTGGCGATGCTTTAATCTTTTTTACTTTGTTCTGGGTTTTAGGCACCTTGTAAAACATGTTTTACTTATTGAAAAACTAGAAACCACGCATATAAATTCATGTAATTTCTAAAGAGGTGGGAAAAAAATGATAGTTCTCTTTAATTAGCCTCACATAGTACATCACATCCACCATAAAATTCCCCATAGGTGATGGGAAAACTACCATCACACATTTATAATTAATAGATATCACAAGTGTTGCAATGAAAATTATTGAGAAAACCTAATCAAATGATAGCGGAAAGAGGGATAACCAAGTGTAAATAAAATCTCCCCTAAACAATTTACACTAGATCTACATGCAATCTATTATTCTATAATATCCTTTACTTGAAGAAGGTCCTGCAAAAAGTGAAAATGAAAAGAAGTGGCATGGAAGGACCAAGTATCCACCCATAATGTGTAATGTCCTACAAAAATAGTAAGTTATTGAATAAAAAATATAGTCTAATGCCTACAAATAATATTTATCCATGTGGGAAGAAGATAGACCAAGTACAAATGAATGATTTTTCCCATTCTTGATAGGAATATTTTGGAAGTAGAATCCAAATATATCATCATATCTTTAAAAAATATTCATGTGTTACCAATTCCTTAGATGATGAAGATGCCACAAACCAATAAGGTCCACACCAAATCACAATAGAAGGTGACAAGCATGGAACCAATGAAAACTGATATTGAACAAGCTCCAAAGATAAAAATGATATGTGACAACACTCGTGCCACAACTATGATCAAATATGTGATATCCCTCTAATAATTGAATATTAACCTCCAAAGATAATGTAAGAGCATATCCAACTATGATGAAATGAGAAATTCCCTCAAATGTGTCCTCCAAGTCTGAAATGCAAGACTCCAAAAACAATGAAATATTTTTGGAAAATAGGAATCGTAATTAGGAAGACAAGAAGATGAATTATCCTTCTTAAAAAGAATAAGAGTCTCAATCAATAAAGTTACAACAATTATAATTGTAGCTAGAGAAGGAGCAACTTGACATTTTGATGCACTCCCAAGAAAGAGTTGAAGAGTATTATTTGATAAATAAGGACACAATTCATGCCCATGCTGATTTTTTCCATAACATCTAAAATGATAAATGATTCACTCCTTAAATAATCTGCAAAATTATACAAAAAATAGAAACCTTTAATGCAATGAAAATTATATTCAAAACTACTATAATATCTAGTACCTACAAATATATTATTCGTGGTTCTTGTTCCTAGTGCCTATGATTTGATACCATGTAAAAATTTGTAGTTGTAGCTACATAGTAGGATCTAGTAGAAAAATAGAAGCAAAACTTACAAGAAAAATAGGGAAAAAACATACTTGAATGCACAAAATTAACTATCATCAACCATTGTAGAATCTATATAAATTACAATAAATATATAACTTGGAAAAAGTATAAATTATGCATGTAATTTTTGAAGAGGTGGATAAAATTATTTCAATAGTTCTCTATAGTTAGCCTTAGATAGTACATCACATGCAATATGTACTTCTCCATAAGTGATGGGAAAAACTACCATCGCATATCCATAATTGATGGAGAACTAAAAGTGTTGCAATGAAAATTAATGCCAATAGTCTAGGTGCACTATTCACTAAGATCCTCTTCATAGAAAACCATCATTGGATAGAGCTTTAAAATAATTGTTAAACATTAAATATTAATTAAGAAAAAAGAATTGTCTATGACAATTCTGTTGCATAATATATTCATGCTATGTGAAAACCATGGATTACATTTCTATTGTTTGGGAATATTGATGTAATTTTATTCCTATTATGAAGGGTTAGTATTGTAGTTAGATGAGGTGCTTTATATTGTCTTGTATTATTGTGTATGGATGCATGATAAAGAGACATCATATTTTCAATGAGGAGAAACTCGAGTATTATGATTGGGTTCAAATATCATTGTGTTATTTTAAAATTATTATACCCTTGTTCTACAATGAGAGCTACTTGGAAGAATTTTCTTGAATAAATAAACTACTTTCCAATTCCACACATCCTATTCTGCATCTTTAATTATTGAAAGATGGTGGTAGAGTAAAAATCGCTCCAATAAGAATTGCACTCTAGTGAAGACTTTCTTGAAAGAGAGCTGACATTTTTCATTTGTGTATGAATGAACTAAATTTTTCATGTGAAGGATTTTTCCTATACAAAATCACAATTTTTGATCCTCTGCAAGGAGATTCAAAATGATTACTCCATAAATTTTTCGTAAACCCATTTTGGGGTTCTTCGAGAATGGAAATAATATTCCTTTCTATTATGCATATTTATTGCTATGTCTTAAGATGATTAGAGTAGCATTTGGGTAGAACTTCAAGTAGTTCAACATCAAATAAAATGTTGTTATACCTATTTTACCTTTTTCTACTACCAGAAATTGATCCTTGAAAAATTTCCGCAGTAGCATAAGCATGTCTACCTTCTCTCCTCCGAGGTCAATAATAGACACCAGGAAGTGGGACGTAATGTCTATGCTAACGCGTTATCTCTTCTTGTTGCGAATGAACTCATGGCCAAGCACCATCAACACAATATTGTTAATGAAAGAGCCCACTTCCTTGCAAACTGAAGTGAGTACTTCATCTAGTATCTTTCCCAAAAAGGGATTTTTCTCATCAGTAGATGTTGTTCTCAACCTAATTGGTGTGTCCATCTCTGCCTAAACTTAAAACCTAAATCTTCAAACTACACAAAAAATTGAAATTCGAGGGCCGAGGCTGAAAGGCAAAAGCAATTTGAAATTGATAAAGAAGCAAGCAAGAATGTCTATTAATATCCCTATGAATCCATATCTTCCATATCATTAGGTAAATCATTCCCATTAATGTATTAATGTAGGAGTGTGGGAAATTACTAATATAGCCAGTGGTCACTATACTAATAACTACAGTTTGTACTAGTACAATTTGGAAAACCATGTGAATTTCCTAATGGCTAAAGAATGTCACTTCCACTCTGACAAGACATTCATTTTGAGAAACTGTGCTCGAGATAAAACTATAGCCATTGATCTACATCAATCGATGGTCTTGAATAATACGTTTACAAATTAGGGTTCTAAATAAATAGGTTTAAGGTACGTGTTGACGGTATCAATGCTCATAGTTGATAGTAAAATGTACATACCACGTGCAGTTGCCAAATGTACATACCACATGTAGTTTCCAAATGTACATACCACTTGTAGTTTCCAGTGATGGCATACAACTCCTCTACCAAAGAGGCAATATTAACTCGATGTAACTAGTAGTCTGGAAATTGTCATTATTAGATGTTTTATGTATTGCTATTTGGCATTTGCTAATTTTAGATTTTAGTTTTTCTTTAAATTTTAAAGAATAACTACTTTAAAATTTGACAATTCGACAGTCACATAGTCACACATGTGACATGATACATGCAAAAGTTAAGTTATATTACTGTCAAATAAATAATGTTAAATAAATAACATGATGTGATACATTAACAATTTAAAATTTTTTTGGTTCATTTTTTATTTCACAAATTATAAAATCACATATGTCACGACTCACACATACATATTTTATAATTAAATCCATTAAAACAAACTGAAATGAAGTTGCAAAGCTTTCATTAATATTTTCTATAAATTTACAATATTCAGAATTTTAGACTTGGAGACTTTCACAGTTTCACTTGAAGTCCTTACAAAACTTTAAAGACAAAACCTACAACCTACTATAGTGAAAATTTCAAAATTTTCAGGCCGAGGCCATAGGGACACAACACTAAGGATTTTCCCCTTAGTCTAAGTAGAAGTTTCCAGAGACGACAAGCTTTGTGAATTCATACAACCATCCGTAGTCCACCAAGTCATCCAATAGAAACCATTTACAAATAAAATCCCTACCAATCTATGCCCATTTCCTATGGTGCATCAATTGTTGAGCATTTAGGTTCAAAAGAAAAGGTTGAATGGCCACATCTTTGTCTAACTTGAAAAGCTTGTGGATATCACTTTCCCAAGGGATCCCCACCCCTAATTTCTCATAAACAACAACCTCAACGATGTCACCAAGGAATTCATGTTTGAATAGCTTCCTTAATAGAAGGAGCATATCCACCTTCTGTCCCCTGGGGTCTAAAAGAGATGCCAAAAAATGGACGTAATGTCTCTGTTAACTCGGTACCTATCAACATTTTGAAAAAATTTATGGGCACCTACCGCCATCCTCACAACCTCATTTGTGAAGGCTCCAAACTCCTTCCAAACTGATTCAAGGGTTTGGTTTGAGACGGGGCACAAAAAGGCCTTCTGTTCCTCCGTAGATGTGCTTATCATACAGATAGGAGTGTCCATATGCATAAAAAAACTACCACAATATTTGAAATTATACTAATACAACCTAAAAATGAAAACCAGAGGCAATCTTTCAAGCACTAGAAAAGGAAGAGCCAAACCAAAGGAGAATTGAAGAAGAAGAAAGCGTAGATCATCTATAAATAGCCGTTAATTTTTTCTCTAACCTAATTAATTCATTTGTCCTTCAAAATTCTGTAAATCTTTCATATTAAAGCATGATTGTGTGAAATTAGAAATAGCCAGATTTAGTGTCAGTGATAAAACATTTCTTTTATTAACAACAACTGTGATACATTATCAACCGTCCACCTAAATAGATGTAAGACTTGATATGTGTAAATAATGATGTGATTACGTGATGTTGCATTAATTAGATAATAGTTATGGTGCAAATTAATAAAACTTCAACCATTCATCTAGGATCATCAAACGGTCTCAAAGAAGACATTTAACATTATAAAATGATGTCCATGTTACTGTTAGGTTGTGTGTTGATGTAAATTTTTGTGCCTATGGATACCAACATGTGTTTAATCTGCATACAATTTATTAGTTGGCGTTGGCTCACATGAAGCATTGACAAGTGCCATCTCTTGAAAATCGCCAATAAAATATTTTTTTTCCCATACTTAACGATAGATTAGCAAAAAATATATATATTTTTTCAAAAGGCACATAAAATTTTCCAGCACAAATGTTTTTTTTCCCTTCAACAAAAAATCATTCACCTCATATATTATAATGTATTTACTTCAAAAGAAAGAAATTGGCCTCACACAATATATATTTTCCCCACATTAATGTATTATTTGCCAGGATTTTATGGAATTTTCATTAGGCAGGGAAAAAATTTCCTTGACCTTTATATTATTTTCCTAATTTGGAAAAAAAATTCGCCATCATCAAGAAAAAATTACCCCTAAATTAATGTGCGATTCATGAGGATTTTACACTTTTTCCTAGGAGGGGGTTTCTTAAAGTTATCCCTGATTGAGAGATGCTCAAAAGCCACCTGAAGATGACCAAACTGGAGAGTCAAATTTAGCATTAGTTTCTTAAATGGATTATAGGCTATTGCCTCCTAATATATTTTTACACGATGATAATTTCATTCAAACTAAAGAATTCAAAATATTTTTATTTAATTTCAAAGAAAATAAATTGAGTTTAAATTTGAGGCCAGATGACGATACTAATAAAAAGAAAGAATATTTATTTCTTGCATTACAATAATATGCTCCTTATAGTCATGCAATAATTGTGGAATAGGCCAGGGATATTATGAAGAGAACTAGAATGCTTTTGATTCCTAGTTGGGATATGCAGTCCTATTTTATTATTGATCAGATAAGGAGATAGCCTAATCCAATTTTGAGATCTGAAGTTGAAATTGGTGAATTTATTAGAAGCTCTGGTTTTAATCTAAAAAGTAAAACATTGGCTCTTTAGTCACTTGCACCTTCTATATAGAAGTCATGACTCGTTGATGTGCAAGATAGATGATGAGGTTATAGGATGATTTAGAACATTAAAAATGTGAGTAAAAGAGAGATTGGTAACCTTTTAACTCATGAATTATTTATTAATGAAGCCAAAGAAGAAGATGTAGAGAGGAGAGTTGCAGAAACATATGGTAGTATGATAATGATTTCAAAGGAGTATGAAGGACTATTGGAATTGGTGTTTGTTGAGGTGTTGAAATTCATTTTTTTTATTGATGTCAACATATGTTTAAGTTGAAATTCCTAGAAAGACTGGTTATCACAGGTAAAATAAATATTGATTGATTTGTATAGACATTGCACGAACTATGAGAGTATGTGATCACATATATATGTAGAGGAATGATTTTGTACCTTATTTATATGGTCACTAGATTAAATGTTGTTATTTTCATGAGTTACAACTTTTTGGGCAAAGACTACTTACAGAGTAGTGACACAGAATTGTGATAGAGTTAGTCTCAAAGTTTTTGGAATAACTTGGATGCACGTGTATGTTATGGTATGCGAGCTTGAGGCATGGTAGAAGGCATGTCAGAGATTGATACTTGTGATTCTTGGGTCACTGGGTTTTTGGTGACATCAGTTGTGGTGTGTGATCTTGCGAAGACCTATTTATATCTGATTACATAGGTGTAACATGTTTACAGGATGATGAGCATGCATTATATATCTTGGTGCATAATTAGTGATTTATATTAGATTTTTAAATTTTTAAGGTACCGTGTGTATCTTAGCAAAGGTCTATGTAACAGATTTTTCATTAGGGAAGTCTCAACAAATTGACCTATTTCTTATTGTATCTTGTATAAAGGAAAGTAATTTCTTGTTGTAAGTAAGCATAGAATTATTGGACGTTGTGAGCATGTGGATGCGAGTTCTTCTAATGTGGATTAGTGATTATATTTTGGATGCACTCCATTGAAACTGTATTGGAAAAGAAATTATGTATATCATTTGGTTTATTGTTACAAGTATACTTATTTTTAGATAGTGGATCCAAAAGGTGGGTTTAACCTTCACATTTGAGCTGTGTGCTTGGGTAGTGAGCTCTATTGTACATCCATAACATGGTTCATCATTCAACATGGATTTGTACTAAATGTAATAATCATCTCTTAACAGTGGTAGATCTCCCAATAGGACATTATAATCTTAGTACATTACTTGTGGGTATTGAGTCCCACTGGGGTTTTTCCCTTAAAATGATTTTCCTAAAAAAAAAATACTTTTGTTATGGTGTTGTTCCTAAAGTTTCAGATTTGCACTGAGTAATTGACGTTTAACTTTAAAATTTTATTAATTGGGAACACAACCTATTCACCACCCCTCTCAGTTGTGCTAGCTTTTGGTATCAGAGCTTGTTTTCCTTTGAGTGAAATTTTAACAACTGGAGGTGGTCTAGAAATGACTTACTATAGGAAGGAGAGTCCAAAATTTGATGCTGAAAATTTTGACAGCTGGAAGAAAAAAATTAGAACTTGTTTTTTTTCTTTATAGGAATTGATTAATGGATGATTACAAAGAAGGATGATTAGATCACGTCAAAAGATGATTTACCAAATGCTATTGAAGATGAGAAGAAGGTGTTTCATTTTAATATTGTTGCAAGGGAAGCAATGATTAGTGCGCACTCTAAGACTAAATTTACTAAAGTCAGATAGCTTGATTCCCTATTTATTTCTCATGGATTCAATTTGAAAGGAACATGAGATGCAAATGTAAATATTTTAAATGTCACAAGTAATGTTCCCCTTGTTTGTGAAGACAAAATAGATGGATGCATTCACTCGAAAGAGAAAAATGGAACCTTTACACAGTGGTCACTAAATTATTTGCAAAAAAATGGCATAATTAAACATATTTATCTTCAACTAGATGTTGTTAGACATCTTGTCTCATTCCCACCTTATGCATAATTTTGAATGTTTTTTTTAAGGATCTTAGTTATCATGGTGTATTTGAAAGAGTTATAAGCTCCTAAGACAACTTTTGATTAAGTTAGATCTATACTCTAAGCTTTGAAATCTATATATATTTACATTAAGTTTTTTTTATTGCAGATAAAATTTATTTATCACAATGTTACATAAATCTTTTTATTCTATCTTGTTGTATCTTGTTCATACATATAATATTTTTATTTGCTTGTATGTTTTAGTTTACTTTTAATATTATGTTATTTTGCATTATTAAATTTATGGCATTTAATAAATTATTCATTACATTGTTACATTTAATACTACTAAATACATGAATAAATTAATGACTAAATATATGATTTAATCAACAAATAAATCAATGATTAAATTGATTTTTAAATCAATGACTAAATAAATGACTAAATCAATGACTAAATCAATGAATAAATTAACAACTAAATAAATGACTAAATCAATGACCAAATAAAAAATTAAATCAATGAACAAATCAATGACCATATCATTTGACTAAATCAATGACTAAATAAACAACTAAATCAATGACCAAATCAATGAATAAATCAATGACTAAATCACTCATCAAAATAAGTGACTAATCAATAATCAAAATCAGTGACAAAATCAATGACTAAATCAATGATCGAAATTAGTGACTAAATAAATGACCAAAATCATTTTATCATAAATTTAGTCACATAATAAATGATTCGGTCATTGATCTGGTCTTTGATTTAGTTGTTGATTTAGTCATTAATTTAGTCCTTGATTTGGTTGTTGATTTATTCATTGATTTTTTCATTGATTTAGTCGTTGATTTAGTCATCAATTTAGTCATTGATTTAGTCATTGACTTAATCATATATTTAGTCATTAATTTATTTATGTATTCAATAGTATTAAATATAGGCATGCAATGAATAATTTATTAAATGTCATATATTTTAATAATGCAAAATAACATAATATTAAACTTGAACTCAAAAAAAAATTTAAAAAAAAAACTATATATATGAACAAGCTACAGCATGCTATAATTAAAAGATTGATGTAACATTGTGATAAATAAATTGAATCTGCAATTAAAAAAATAATGTAAATATATATAGATTTCAAATCTTAGAGTATATATCTAACTTAATTAAATGTTGTCTTAAGAGTTTCGAACTCTTTCAAATACACCATGATAACTAAGATCCTTAAACAACACATTAAAAATACTGCATAAAGCGGCAATGAGACAAGATATCTAACAACGTCTAGTGCATGATAAATATGTTTAATTATGTCATTTTTGCAAATAATTTAGTAGCCAGTGTGTGAAGATTTTGTCTTTCTTTTTCAAGTGAATAGCTCCATCTATTTTGTCTTCATAAACAAGGGGAACATTACTTCTGAGCTTTAAAATATTTATGTTTGCATCCCATGTTCCCTTCAAATTGTCTCCGTGAGCAATAGATAGGTAACTTTATCCCATTTGTTGAGCTTATTATCAATCCATTTATGCAAAAAGGAAAGACACACACACACACACACACACACACACAATATTAAGTTCATTATTAAAGCCAAAAATATAAACACTACATTACCATGCATGCATACTAGACATATAAGGTTATAACAACACTGTTACACATCTCATTAGTAAAATGAGGATGATATTTGTCAAGCATTACATATAACAAATAACACAAGAAATACATAATAGTGATAGTAATGCATATTATGAACATTTACAATAATTAATACATATAACAATACAATAATACATATTACAAATAGTAGCAACAATATATATATATATATATATATATATATATATATAACAACCTCTTTGATCAATGTCAATGTATCTATGCTTTGTACATGTATTCAAACCAAACAAGGAATCCATGGAAGTACATACATATAAATAGGAATAAAAATCATTGGTTGAGAAATAAAAAACATGAAGGAAGAAAGAATATAAGATATCAATCCATAAAATGAAATAACTCCAAGGTATAAGAATATTCAGAAAACAAGGATTGAATTCAGACTAGAGAGTTAAATAATTTATTAAACGATTGAACCTTATAAATTCAAAAATCATCAGCAATAAGGCATGAGAAGATAAAATTAAATTGAAGTTTTATTTGGACTTATATAATTTGAAAACTCATTATCAAAATGAGACTCATTTTAAACGTGTTACAACCTCTTCTATTATACTTAGAGAGTCGATCCAAAAGCTTCAATATATCTATCAAAACTTAACGAAATTCAATGAAACAAAAGCCAATTGTTAGAGGATTCAAACCTCCTTCGGATCCAATAATTGGTTGGACGAAATACCAAGATATGTATCATGAAAATGACCCACATTCATACTATTTTAACATGCAAAATGATGAAAATGTGTAGGAAAGCAACTTTTATTAATTCCTTACTTCATACATCAACCAATGCTCCATAATTTTGGGCATAGATAGTATACATAGAGTGTGATTATTTTGTACTCTTTTGAATAATCCTTCATGCATGATATTTACTCTTAATTTGGTGCCCCGAATCATTCACAAAAAGGGAATTTCTCCTACACTTTTCCTTTTATCCCAAATCATTTACAAAATATAACAGTTTGAACCCCAACAAAATATAATGAATAATTATGTCAAAGTAAAGTAAAAGGAAAAGAACCAACTAGTGAAATCATTGAATACAAACCACATCAAGCTTAGGATAGCTACTACTATTAATATCATGCACATACTCTTCATATTTAGCATAATCACTATCAACAATGTCTTCCTCTTTTCATTTTGCTTTCATATGATTTCTCTTCATGTGGTTTAAAAATGATGTAAAGATAATATAAGCCAAATAAAGAGTATAAACGAAATAATTTTTTTTCATAAAAACTATTATATTACATAAACTTCAACATTACTATTATTGGGTTGTACATTCTTGTCCACTAGTTCATCATGATCAACATCAATATCAACAACTCTATTAGCATCCATAATTTTTTTTATTTTGTGTTTCTTTCATAAACTTATTCTGCAGGTAGTTTAAAGATTGAGAAAAAAATAATCAAATTGGAACCAACAATAAAAATTGATGGATGTTCACAATACTTTTATATTGTACAGAGGAAATAGCATAAATCAATATTGTGAAAGAGCAATGTCAACAATATTATGCATATGAGAATCAATGATTAAGGTTTTTTGTATATACAAATTTAGAATGATGATATCAAAATGATGCCTTAAATAATGCAAAGATACACTAGTATGAATTAGACTTAGCTAATCAATAGAACCTCTTACCTAATTGAATATAAGGAATTATGCTCATTCCATGCTGAAACTATAGGCTGAACTGAGGCAGTCAACTGGGAAACTTTCTAGTTGAGAATATGTAAGAAATTTATTATATTTTGGTACCCTTCACCTGAGTTGACATGATTTGGAGAGGGTCTTATTGGGCGTTCATTAACAGATGGTTGTGAAATCTATATTGACGAACTAGATTTCCACTTGAGACTACTCTTATCTAGTGTTGTCATATAATTTACAATATCTTCAACACCTACTTCTCTATTACTATTCTCCAACTAAAATATAATGTCAATGTCAACAAATAGTTAATTCATAAAAAAATTAAACAAATAGAACAATGTAAATTTAACAAAAAATTCATACACTTGAAATTTTTCCATTTTGGCCTACAACCTGCCTCTACAAAACATATATTCATCCCTTACACTATCTCTTTCTCTCTTCCCTCTTCTATTATTACTCAAATATTCTTCAGAATGCATTCTTTCTTTCAATTCCTCCCACTGTCTGGGAGATAGAGTGGAGTCTGACTTCTCTTTTCCCTCTATCATTTTTTTTTCTATAAAAACACCTAAAACTGTTTAGTAGAAGTCTTATATGTTTCTTGTAATGTTTTCTAGATATTTATCCACCAAAAGTCTCAAAGGAATTTTCCTTTTTTTGTATAACATATTCCACATTTTGTGGATCTTTCTCTGAAAAATATAGTTTACAAATATCCAAATGGGCCCTATGTCTTATGCCCAACTCAGAGGCCTAGCTTATGTTGATAGATACACTCAATCTTTATCTATTAACAATAGCAAGAACATCTTTGTCTATTGATAATAGGAGGAACATCTTATGTGGACCAATATTAGGAACATCTTATTTTGAACCACTACCAATATTTGTGACTGATCCACCAATTCAATCAAAGTTTATGGATGAAATGGGTGCACTCTAAGGCAACACAATAGATGCAAGTGGACTCTCTTTATCACAAATGTGTTGAATTCTATGAGCTGGAAGAATTTTATGTTTACACTCATTTTTGTATTCTCATCATTTTCTCTGCAGTCTTTTTATTTCCAGTAAAACAAAAATATATATCATATCATTTCTCATTTGATCTATAATTAAAGAATAGTGAAAAATTGTGTGATATTCCAATGGGAATAAATGTTATAATAAGGGATACTCATGGCCATTTAGTATTATTCAAAGTCCCCTATAAATAATATGTTCTCAATCAATTGAAAACACACGTGAAGTCAAGAATTTCCAAAGTACAAAGAATGGGTGATTTACATCATGAGTACCATATGCAAAGGGGAAGTCTAATTATATTGGGAAATCTTGATCATTAATTTTATTCATAGACAAGTGGTAGATTTTAAGAAACTCAATAAATCTACAAGTCATCCTACTTTGTCTATGCATTTGCAAAGACAATATCTTGTGTAGGGTTTTGAAATGAAGGGTCGTTTAATTGATTGAGATTTTTGAACTAGGTAAAAATAAAAGTGTGTGGATCCAAAATAATGATGGATTTGGTTTTTTGAGCAATGGTAGGAAGTGATATAAGTGTTGGAAATATGTTTTGATCAAATCTTAAGAGGGTTCCTTTGTAAAACATGCCTAAAAGGGGCTCTACGACTAGTAGGTCAACTAGGCATTTTTCATGAAATTTTGAAACAACACATGTCGAGTTTCTTTAATATGATGAAATGAATATATTACATGTCAATCAACTTGGTGTGAACTCTTTGTAAAAAAATTCTTTGTGATTGTCCAACATTGAGACTATTAGGACATATGTGAGTCTGTGTCATCAATCAATGTTAGATAAACATTGGGGCCTTAAAGAACCATCATAAATGTTTTATGAGTCATCTAATAACTATCCAAGGAACCCCGATCCTTTGATCCATTATGTCTATTTGTTGCGCATACATGGGTATGGTGTTATTTAAGGTTCTTTGACATGGATATGGGGTTGTTACAAAACAAAACACAAATGTGGAGTACTCTCATTTCCTGAAAGCCATTGGAAGTATTTTGAGTTACATCATGGTGAAAAAAGTCACCCAAGGGAGAGGCATGTTGAGTCAGGACAAAAGAAACTATTGATTTATGTAAGGTAATTTTTATGTGTCATTTAATAAGTGGATAGTGATTATGTTACCAATAATTTTCCATTCAAAAAGCTATATGGAGAAACTCATTATTCAAAATATAGGTATGCTACTATACTACATAGTGGATTTACAACTTGATTGTTTGTCAAACCAAGATGCAATAAATAGTCATTATTATTTTCCATGTGTTCCTCATGAAAACACTCATAATCTGTCACTAGAATTTCAAGATTCTGATGAGTATCATCTAAGTTGTGCCTTCAATTATTTTTCCTCATTTTTTGATTTCAAAAAACATAATAATATATAAATTAGCAACTTGATACAAAGATAATTAACCATAATTTTTTTTTGGATAAATAGAAGTTTATGAGGTCTCATTCTTAATGAAATTAAATTTGTTGATAGAAGATAACGATCATGATTGAAATGAAGAAAGTGTCATGAAAATAAAAAAAATAAAAAAATCAGTTATAGAACAATATTTTATGAATAACAGATTTAGTGATTAGTTATAGAAAATATTCTTACTTATATGAAAATAGAAACCAATTATATGATTGATCATCAACTTTTTATTAAGAAAGAAAAATTATCATTTGTGAGAAGTGAACATATTGAGGAGAGATAAAATAGATACAATAGAGTTTAAGAAAAAATGTTGTGGGCAATGCCAAAACAATTAAGGCTTGTAGTCAAGTTGGAATTCAAATTTTGGAAGGTCTAAATCGGTGGATTTTTATTGGTTCAATGTGTCATGTCATGGAAATTCATGAGAGGTCATGAGTTTGTCAATATTTTCTTTGGCGCTAGTTCACGGATCAATTTTAATCAAAATGTTTTAAGTTGCAAACTAGAAAAATCCTTTTGGCAGTTATCGCGTGGTCATGGGTTAAAAATTGGTTAAGTATCATAAGTTGTGACCATGTGCTATATTTTGTGGTAGTCAAGTCTTATGTGTCACATATTCTCTAGATACTCATCAGTTAATATTTTGAAGCCGCAAACTTGCGACAACCTTTGTTAGCGGTCAATTTTTGTGTCTGGTACATAATCGTGTGGTTATGTCTAGATTAGTGTATTATGTTGCATCTTTGTGATGAAGTTATTTTTTTGATAAAGTCATTATTTATCACAACATCGCATGAAAAGAAATCATCAAAGATTCACTACTAGGATAATGCAATAGTATCATTTGGTGGTTAAGTTTGTGTTTGTCAAGGATTCACAAGCATCTTTTAGGGTTAAGTCATTGAAGTGTGAATACGAGATAACGTTCCATGTATCTTGAGGTTTTGAAACTAACTAATGTTTTATGCAGGAACCGCAACATCACAAGATTATAATACACACTTGAATTTTACATGCGGTATGGAAAGATTTTTACACATGTACTATGGAGATCTAAAGAAAGAAAGGTTTTGTGGCGACATGGTATGGGATTTTGAAAAGGTATATCTGAAGTTGTGAATGAGCAAGATGGTGAAATGTGTTTTCTTATATGAAGATAACATTTGAGAACATGGTCATGGTTTATCGCAAGATCGCAATTATTTTTTCTTGACTACTATTTGGGACACAATGTAGCAAGATGCTGACATGTGTCTGCTGGTGATGTAAAGGTAACCTTTACAGTTTGTAATAATATTGGTGCATCATCACACATTTATGTAAATATTAATGGGGTTTTCTACAATGGTGTAAGATGCTTCCATGTATTTCAGGTATAATTATCTATGGTTTCTGCTACTTTCCAATGCTAGAGATTATGATCAATGGTGCCTGGCGGAGCTATACTGAGGTTTGTTTGATGGTTATCACGAGGTCACAAGTTTTATTTTCCTTAGAATTTCTTGTGTGTGATCATGCGAAGATGTTTGATATGATCAGTGGTGCAAGATCTTAGGTTAGTAATGCATTTTCATTTGAAGGTTGTGATCATGCAGAGTGATTGTTATGGCTTGGAACAAGTTTGTCAGGTATAATACAAGTTATGATTTGTGATGTGAAGCCATTCTAAGTTTCCATCTTGACTTTGCTAATAGTTTACTTAAGTTGAAAGGTTATAAATGGAGTCTGGACTAATATTATTATATTTGACTTAAGTTGAAAGGTCATAAATGGGGTCTGCTCTAATATTTTTGTGACATACTGGTATTATCTCAAATTGCTTTAAAATCGGTGAAGGGTTAGCAGCTCCAAATTCATAATTTGACTATTTTCTTCATGGCTACTCTGAGCTATTTTGTATATATGACATTAATGTCGAGTTGATTGACAGATAAAATTCGTACACAAAAAACCTATAAAGTTGCATTCAAAGTCATTATTTGCATATCAAATCTTGAGTCTTTTGTTTTTTTGTGACGGTTAAGGAGCGTATGGTCTGAGAATTTATTGTGTTCAGAGAAGTGCATTTGTTGTTTACAATTTTCTTCTTGGTTATTTAAATTGTTATTTTCTAAGATCAAAGAACCAAGTACTTCCACCTAGTTAGCATCTATGAGGAATTAGAAGAAAGATACATTTTCTAGGGAATGGGTGCAATTGTTTCCTGGGACATCAAACACATTATCAACAAATGAGCCGACATGGAGGGATAACTATTTTCAATACAAGAGCCTAGACACTCTTTATCCACTAGGTATTCTTTGTTTTTATTCTTTTTCAATAACTGAGTGGGTGAATTCTATGTGTGTAACCCTTGGGTTCTGGATATGAAAAATTTATTTTCCCTATTATTTTTTGTAGATGTTGACCTAGTTAAATAATTATCAAAAAATTAGTGTCCACTCACCAAGTGTATTAGAAGGAGAGACGAATCTAAATTTTTCAGAATTGACAAAGCTAGCTTTGTGGAGGTGTTTTGTATCACTAGAGCTATGAGTGTTGATATAGACTTAGATGAAGAAAGAATACAATATCACTTGTATAAAGGTGTCTTGAAAAGGAATTCAATTCCTAAGTTTATGTTGAGATATGGGAGGAAGACACTACCAATTCGAGATAATGTTGATGAACTATATGATCTAGATAAGTTCCATAATTATTTGAAGTACACTGTATATGTTTTTTGTAAGGTTTTGGGAATGGATGGAGGAAGAAAAGTGACAAAATATAATTTTATGTTAGCTATGGATATTCAACACCCACATGTGAATAAAGAGTATGATTATGTGAGCTTGTTTATCAACATAATTCGTAATGATATGGTTTCTATTTAAAGCAATCCTTCTACAATAGATTTTAAACATTACTCAATCTTGGTGTATTTCATTATGTATTACAATGTTGATTATATGGATAAGGAGCTGGTACTTATGAAGGAAGAGATGGGTATGTAGATTCTAGCACAACTCTAGACAAGGGTATGGCAAAGTAATTCTTATTCTTCTTCTTTCTTATATTTTTGAAAAATTGATTATGTTTCCTCTTAGAAATATGATAGGTGCTAAAGAGGATAGGATTCCCTTAGATCTTAGAAGAATGATTAGACCTTTGCATGTTAATAGTGATGGGATCAATAGGAATAACTAGGGAGATGCAGTTTTGTTTGAAAATTTTACTATCATTAGGGTTTTTGTATATTCCCAACCAGCTCATATCTTGCCAAAATATGTCCCTATCAGGGAGGATAGAATTAAATTGAATTGGCAATTGACCTTAGTTGATAAGAAATACCTAGGTACTAAGAAGAAGAAAGGCACTTTCTTACCTAGATTTTGGGTGGTAGGTGATTTTAAAATAGGTAAATGGGCCTTGTATTCTATGAATTATTTTCTAAGATATTATAGATTGTCTACTACCAAATTGAGATTGTGTGATCATGAGAGATTCAAGAGATACACTATGAAGGAAATGGAAGGTGTTTCTTTGTGATTTCATGAGCCTTTACCTGAGGAGCATGTCATAATGAATATAGTTTCCACTAATGAACTGATTGAGAAGAGGAAGAAGTGGAATGATATTCACAGAGTTGAGAGGTAATTTATAGAAGTTTACCATTCTTTCCCTAGTTTTTACCATAAAGTTGTGTATTGGGATACGTTAAAGACTTTGATGGAAAAGTATGATGAAATTATGGAGAAGATTCATAAGGTTCCTATTGGATTTGAAGCCAATGGTAATCCTAAGAATTAGAATGATCACATGGAGATGTACCTCTAGAAAAGGAGTATGTTGATATTGTGGAGGAAGGTGATGAGGCAGAGTCTTCACAAAGGCAAGCAACTAAGAGGAAAAATGTTGAACATGTTGCTAGGATAATGAAGGATATTTCCAAGGTATTAGTTACTAAGAGGGGGCCTTATTTCCATGAGTTGAGACAAACATTAAGAGATACTCAAATATTTTTCTGCAAGATGATAATTTCATTCAAACTACAAAATTCAAAAGATTTTTAATTAATTTCAAAGAAAATGAATTGAGTTTAAATTTGAGGACAGAGGATCATACTAATGAAAAGAAAGAAGATTTAGTTCTTGAATTGAAACAATATTCTCCTTATAGTCATGCATTAATTATGGAATTGGGAAGGGAGATTATGAAGAGAAGTGGAATGCTTATGATTCCTAGTTGGGATATGCATTCCTCTTTATTTTCAGATCTAAAATTGAAATTGGTGAATTTATTAGAAGCTCTGGTTTTTATCTGAAAAGTAAAACATTGGATATTTGGTCACTTGCACCTGCTACACAAAATCCATGAATCATGGATGTGAAATATAGAAGATAAGGTGATAGGTTGATCTATAATATTCAAAATGTGAGTAATAGAGAGATTTCTAGCCTTCTAACTCATGTGTTATTTATGAATCAATCCAAAGATCAAGATGTAGAGAGGAGAGTTGCTGAAACATACGGTAGTCTCATAATAATTTCAAAGGAGTATGAAGGACTACTAGAATTGGTATTTTCTGAGGTGTTGACATTTATGTTTTGTCATTGATGTCAACATATGTTTAATTTTGAAGTCTCAGAAAGACTAGTTATCATAAGAATATGAAAAATTTATTGATGTGTAGACATTGTATGGACTATGAGAGTACGTGAGAACATATATATGTTGAGGAATGATTTTCTACCTTATTTCTAAGGTCTCTAGATTGAATGTGGTTATTTTCATGAGTTACATGTTTTTTGCCGAAGACAGGTTACAAAGAAGTGATAGAGAATTATGATAGAGTTAGTCTCTAAGTTTTTGGGTTAAATTTGATGTGAGCGTATGTTATGGTATACAATCTTCAGGTGTTGTAGAAGACATGTTGGAGAATGATACTTGTGATTCTTGGGTCACTGGGTTCTTGGTGATGTCAATTGTGGCATATGATCTTATGAAGACCTATTTATACCCGACTATAGAGGTGTGATGTGTTTAGAAGATGATGAGCATGGATTATGTATCTTGGCATGTAATTAATGATTTATATTTAATGTTTAATTATTTAAGGTACAATGTATATATTAGAAACGGTCTATGCAATTGATTGTGCATTAGGGAAGTCTCAACAGACTTACCTATTCACTTATTGTATCATGTATAAAGGAAAGTAATGTCTTGTTGTAAGTAAGCATGTAATTATTGAATGCTTCATGCATGTGGATTTAATTTATTCTAATGTAGAGTAGTGATTATATTTTTAATGCACTCCATTGGAAATGTATAGGAAAATAAACTTGCTATCATTCAGTTCATTTTTATAAGTATACTTTTGTATTTATTTTTTAGACACTAGATCCATAAGGTGGGTTTAAACTCCACATTTGAGAAATGAGATCCATTATACACCCCTAACAGGGTTCATCCTTTAACATGCATTTGTACTAAATATAATACTCAGATCCTAACAGAGCTAGATTTCCTAAAAAGGACATTATACTCTTACTACATTATTTATGGGTATTAATCCCCACCAGGATTTTCCCCTTAACAGGGTTTTCCTTCACACAAATAATTTTTTATGGTGTTGTTCTCAAAGTTTCAGATGTGCATTGAATAATTGGTGTTTAACTTTAAAATATTATTAATTGGTCACACAATTGATTCACCCACTCCCCCTCAGTTGTGCTAACAATTGGCATCATATATTCTAGTCCTCTGAGTGAAAGCTTAGGGTATGTGTAGGATCATGGTATACGAAGCTATGGCCTTAAGTGGCAATGAAAAATTAGAAAATCAGGGGTAGTCAACTTGACGTAAAAACTTGAACATCTTATAAACCTTATGTGATAAATTTGTAAGAATAGACTCCATGGTAAATTAAATGTAGTTTCTAAAATACTAGCCCTTCTCTAGAAAAAAATTAATCCAATTGTTGAAAAATTTAGATTTCAATACAGTAGCAGGCAAATTTTAGGAAAAAGATAAAAACTACGTGTATGTCTGACCATCTTAATCACAATCAAATGGTGATATATTTTCACAAGATTATAGATATAAGTAGTAGACTCATGGTTAGATGTGATGCATATTTTTGTGTGATTTTTTACTAAATAAATAATTAATTATGAATTTTATTCTACAACTTATTCAGAATAAAACAAACTCTCGTGTTTGATCACCTTAACTAATTCTAAACTTTACAAAATTGAAAACTTTTTTTTCTTGAAGTAGGAAAAGAATAGAATATGATGCATGTTTGAAATTTAAAAAAGGTTAAGCCATTTGAAAGTTATAGTTGTTTTTCAATCAGTGTGTAAATTAGGACTTTTGAGGTAACTCAATCAGAAATTAATTAATAATTACTTACTAAACTCAAAATTTAACAACAATTATATTGATGGAAAGTTGATTATTACTTTAAGAAACCCTTTTTGTTTCATCAATTTCAAGTGAAAAAAGTTTGTCATCTACATGGTTGAAGTCTGCAGATCATAGGAAATATGGTGAACACATATTTTTAGTTGACCATCCATGTTTGGCATTGCAAATCCAAAACCCAAGGAAAATACCAAGCCTAGTCAGATATCTAAAACAATATTGCATATTTGATAATATCAAATATCCAGTAATTTTGTATATCCGATATTATCTGGTATGCGATATGTCCTACCTAATTTCAACATTTCAATTTCAATGTTATTTTTAGTTTTCATTTTAGTTTTTAAGGTTGTATATTATAGATTTCATTTTATAAAATATTAATATTATATATTTATATTAGATGATAATAGCATTACTATTATATAAAAAATTATATTAGTATTGTATTAAATATAAATTATTACTAAATTGTTTCTATTTATATTACTATTCTATAATAGTATAATGTTAGTATTATATATATTAATATTTTTATTATAAGAATAATACCTAGAGAGAGAGAGAGAGAGGTATCCAAAAGCGAAAAATGATTCTCTGCGTCCCTCAATCCAAGAACCACATTTTTTGCAGAGAATTTTATGGGATTATAGCTATGGAAGACAAAAAACTACTTTTTCCACCTTTTTTTTGGAATTTATCTATTATCAAAGGTTTCACATTACCTTTTTGGTATCACCATGGGGAGTAGTTTTCGTTGAAAGCATAAACAAAAGATGAAGATCACAAATGAAGAGATTGAAGTGTATAGAGAAATGGATAGGGTTGCCCATCAGAAAAAGAGACAAGGTATGTTAAATATTAATGAAGATGAGGCTAAAGGCAACCCTTAAATGTGGTTTCAAGTGAAGGACATGAATTTGAAATTATTTATGAGAATAAGATTGAAAATGAGAATTTATGGATTGAAGATGAAAATGTAGGATTTGAAAATGAACATGTAGATGTGGATAATGGAAGTGTGGACATTGGCAATGACAATCCACTGATTGAATATGAATAAATTGACAATGATAATGGTTCACAAGAACCAAATAAACATTACACATCTCCAAATTATATGAGAAACAAAGTCCCTTGGGAAGAAGAAAGAAAAACTTCAAATTTGAGAGCTGCAAGAACAACAAAATAGTTACTTGAAATTGATGAGAACATAATGAGCAATTTCAATGGTAAGAGATTAGAAAGAACCATTCGGTTGTGGGTTTCAAAACTTTTTGATCATTTTTTTCACCACAAGACATTGGTTGAGCAATGTCAAATGTTTTTGCAGTTGTTAAAGATGCAAAAGATGAGACATATACTAGTCAAATTAAATATTAGCGTGAACAAGAAAAATGAGAGGAATACTATTATTATGAGAAATATTTTTAGTGCTCTCAATTCCATTGGGAATAATACCAATAAAAAATACAAGAGAGCCACTAGAATGTTTATTAAAACCTCCTTAGTATGTCATCACTTGAGAAAATCTCATTTGATGAGACAAACTTGTGTTGACTTGAACCTAAATCGTAAACCTTTGGGTATAGCACTTGCAAGAAGACAAAGACTTGATGATACTCTTCAAAATGATACATGGGCTTATGGTAGGATACTTCCCTATTGTTATAAGAAGCTTAATGATGGTATGAAGGATCAAATTCAACTATTTTTGCAATCTAACTCAAGAGTGTCACCAAATGTGAATGATGTCTTGAAGTTGAGAATTGGCATTCAAGACCGCACCCCGCATCCCAAACATTATTTGGAGGTGAGTAAAACAATGTTGTTCAAAAAAATTTGTGAGAAACATCCAACATTGCACATATCATAAAGATATTTTGAAGCCTTCAAGCCCTTTTTTTGTGTACCTCTTAAGATTCTAAATACTTGTTTTTGCAAATATCATGTGGAGATTTCAACGCACCATGAACTATTATGATTCCTTTGTTCTACTTTGCATAATAGTGAAAGTTTGGAGGAATGTCATGCAAGTGCTCTTCCAAAATCATCAAGATACTTTATAGATCATTTTTTATGTCCTAGAGATGATAAATGTTTCTTGTACAGACAATATTTCTTAAATCACAAGCGCTCAGAGTGTGGTGGATTAGTGAAGTTTGTTTCATATTTTCATGAGGGTTGTGAACACAATTTTTTAAATACAAATGTCCAAAAAAATGAATATGAAACTATTAAATATACATTGAAAAGTGGAGGTGAAGGATATAGATGTGAGCTGGTTACAAAAGAATGCAATGTAGCTGATTTTACTTCAAATTTTAAGAAGAATATTTTTTACAAGTATGCAAGGCATAGTCACAAGTCTTAGTGGTTGGATCAACAATTCAAGATGTGTTAGGGGACTTTCCCAATTGGCATTATATCATTTTTTGACTTTGCAGAGAACTATACAATGCAGCCCCAAAATGATTTGCAAGCTCATTATTAAAATTCTATTCATGTTGCTATTTTTGTGCACATAACATATAAAAATTCCATTGATAGTGCAAAAGATGACTGAAAGATAATCAGAGGATACCATTTTTATATGAGCAATGGTAAATCTCACACTCACGAATATGTCCAAAATTTCTTTGAGAATTATTTTTAGTGGGTGTGGGAAAATGATATTGCTATAGATAGACATCGCATTTGGTCAAATAATTACATAGGTCAACTCAAAAATGCTTGTATGTTTTATTGGTTGTGTAAAATGCATGTAGAAAGAGGTGTACCTCATATTTGGAGTTTGTTTAAGGATGGAAATGGAAAAGGAAAGCATGATGGAGTAGGTACACCTATAAAGAGATCTCTACTTAAGGAGAAATTGAGGATTTCAGGTGCAGATCTCCTTGATGCTCATTCTATTGTTGATTGGTGTACTTTAGCATTGTCACAGGGGGACTCTTGTTTCAAAGGTGCATGGATTCTTTTGGTTGGTTGAGTTGGGCAGAATAGGAAATAGGTTGGATAGTCAGACAATGAAATATTCTTCAAAAATGAATTCATTTTGAAGCTCAGATGCTAGTATATGGACCATTTGGATATGAGAGTTGCCTTGTTTTTTGTCTGAGGTGTCGTCAGTGTGATTGGGAGAAGTGTGAGTCAAGTGAGTGGGTTGATACTCGGGTTCCACATTATCTAACTCCTTTATCTGTCACACTCTCTGTAATAAATTATGACATGGATTGTTCACTTGAACATGGCCATCTTTCACATCTTGTACAACCAGGACATGTTTTTGTATTATTTGTACCATATGGGAATGATGAGAGATCAGATTACTAGTTATCACATTGTGTACAAGCAAAGAAGAAATTTGCACAACCGATGACGGATAATGATATGTTCACATATCCAATAACTTCACATATTGTTGCAAAAACATGGTTTCCCACATACATGATTAGAAATAATGGCATTCCTGCATTTCAAGACTACGAGAAGCACAAAACCATTCTCATGTATTCACACCTTGTTATAGAAGCCAATGTTAAGTAGTTGAAACATCAAGGAAAACCAAAGAAAAAAGAACTTTGGACTATTAGTACTTCTAATCATGAAGAGATATTGAATACCCTTAAGCAAAGAGATGACCCTTCAGGAACACTTCAATAGATAAGTGAAAATGACTACAAGGTTTTCCATGTTCATTATGCTTACATTCAATACCTTAATTTTAGTTTTCTTCTTCATTTTTTTGAGCCAATAAACTTGGTTTTGTAAGTGGATTATAAGTGTAGTTAGATACATATCTGATAGATACAGAAGATTGAGGTGTGCATTTGATTATCCCATCAAAAATGATGGTAAACTTCACTATGCATTGGCTACTCATGTTCTTTGGTTTGTTTACTTACTTATGCATTCATAATCTTTTTGTCAACCTATAAACTTCTTGTTTTCTCTATTAAATTTTCTTGTGCCTTTCAAATGCAGGGAATGGAATGTATATGTCATCGAGTACCATTTCTTAAACTTATACACTATAGGAGTGGAAATGACACACTTATTTTTTATATATAGTTGTGTATCTAAGACTTTGAGTAATTTTATATCTCGTACTTTTGATAAAATTGATATATTTATTCATAATATGGTTGTATCAATGATATACAATGTATTTTTATGAAAGGTGGTGTGTACAACCAAGCTTACTATAATGATGAAATACATGTAAGAATGCAAATATTTCACTTGGTTTAAAAAATTATGGTACAAGATATAAAAATTCATATGCAAAGATTCAAATTATTGAAGGGGAGTTTAGACCTTTTAGTTTTTTAGATAAAATTTTTTTTCCTCATAATAGAACAAAATTAAGTACATAAAAAATAAATAATAAATTATCTTATATAATTCCACTTCTCAATAATATAAGATGTCTTATAATTTATTGAACAAAACAATAAGGCTTTTTTGAATGCATTTTGTTGGTGTTTAATAATGTTTATGCTTTCAAAGCTACCAATATACCTTGAGATTCAATTTTTGTGTGGTTAGATCCAAATATGGCAAGATATTCAATGTAACTAGACCAACTATAGGGACAAGACTTTCCTTTGCATTTATGGCTCTGCAAAACCAAGTTGGGTACACCTAATCTAGCTCAACATACACCTATTTACAACTCTTTATAACTCTATATTTAAACAACAGATAATTGTAAGAAAGTATTAAATGTTAACCACTCATTCATTGACTCTTCATTACCATGCAGAACAACAACAAACAACCATAAAACTTAAAAGAAAACTGAGATGGTTTTGATGTTTTTAAAAGGGCTGAATATAGCCAAATCCAATGAGACATGCATCAATATATAAGGTAGTAATTACTGATCAGTGATTTATCCATTTCTCAATGTCTCTAATTCAGATACAAAAAATAGAAACCCACTAGTGTCAAAGACTCAAATCCATGAATACAAATAATGCAGACCAAACACTTCTTACAAAATCCTTGTGAAAACTAGATGAAATTATGTCTTATTCAAAGAAAGATTTAATTTGATGCTTGATCAAAACTGATGAATAACAACATATACATAGATAAACTCTATGCAGTAAACCAGAAGATCCAAAATTCAAGAGATAAACATAGAGGAGAAACTTAAATCTGAAATATTGTATTAAGTATGAAGAATCAAGTTTCTATTTTAAACTTTTTCAAAATATAGACCACTTAAGTAAGTTCTTGAAAGACCTACAACCTTCTATTCTATATTAACACTGTCTATATATACATCTTCTATACTCTCAATGGAAGAAGTATGCAACTTAATAATTTCCTATAATTTCCCCATTTTCCATCCCTTACTAAATGATCTTAGAAATACCTTTATAGAAATAGGGATTCCAACAAGCCTTCGATCATTTAGGATTTGGGAAAACTACTAAGTTACAAAGCAATAACTCCCCCAGCCACCAAATTATTTTTCCATCAAATTCAAACCCTTTCTCTTCACTCAATTCTATGTACCATCAGATTTGGATTTTTCATTGTCCTAGGGATGAAAATCCAACATTAAGGCAGAGGAGACAGGGAGCCATCTAAAGGCTACAACTTATTTGTAGATCTGATCAGAAACCATAAGAATCACTTCACAACATAAATGAAATAAAAGAGCATTTTGAGATATCATATTGTATCCTTCATATCATCCCACAACTACATAAATGCGACCCACAAGAAATCAGATCATTCCAACTACTTTTCTGCAACTTGGAATATAACGTCATGGTTTCAAAATCCTTAGAAATAATTTTAAATTTGAAAATATGATTTCAATAGCTACAAGAAGTGCAAAATCTATCATCGACAATCCAGATACCAAATTTTTTGTACTTTAAAACATGATCATTGATCTCCTTTAAATATACCTGTGAGCCAAGATCTTATCTGAACACGCATCGCTCTATCGTGATGCCTCGATGAATATTTTTCGATCACCTTTTGTTTGAGGATTAACACCCTCCACATGATCAAGATACATTTGACCACAAATTAACCTCCTTTCGTTTGGTCACCTTTCCATGTGGTGCTCGGTTGTGAACCTGCAATGGATAAAAAGGCTTCACTTTGAGCTTTTCAGAATCACACCCACCTCATGATTAAAAGATCTGAGGGTCTCTTTACTTCCCTTCATCGTCAATCTCAGTAGGACACTTGGCATAATGACATGATTCCTTAATGAATAGATATTGGTCATCTTCCCTTTGAGAGTTTACGCGCACCATTAAATCTTTCATGATTTTTTAGAACATTAACTTAACCACAGTCATATCTCGGTCCCACCAATTTCTACGTGGCGCAAAAGTGTGAACCCTTGAACACTAATCTTCATGCATGTTCTAATCAAATCTTTATGCCAATTATAAGATGAGATTAGATCAGTTCATCCTTTATTACTTTGATTCTGACCCACGATAAAATTGGGACATACATCCTTCAATCATAAACCCGTAATTACTAACATTGATGTGACTTATGATAAAGGAAACATGACCATCATAGGATTAACTAGATTTGACCATGCTCTAAACTAATCTAAGCTTGGGCACTTTCCACATGGCACTTGGTCATGATGCCTTAATGGATATACATCATGCAACTTTAGTTCAAGTATTTATGCCAACCACAGGATAAACCTTGATCTATCATATATTTAACCCTTTTGTAATCCTTGCCACTTTATGCATGGCACTCGGTTGTGTTTCAGTGAAGGTTTAACTATCATGCATATGATGATTTTAGGGAAACACCAACCAATGGATCAAAATGGATGTGACGGTGTAAGATACTTACCGCTAGCTATTGAAGGAGGGACACTTGGCATCATGACGTGATGCCTTAAAGAAAAAGAAGCTACAACTCATGATCAAGGGATTGCGCCAACCGTCAGATGAAAGGGAAGTTTCTCCACAGATGTGAAAAGGAATAATTTTGCTGGACTTAGGATTTTGGGCTTCAGACAAAATTAATACATTACCCCACTAGGATACATGACTTAAAATTATGGCCACACTGATGATGTCATTAAAACACATGGGTTTAAATGATTTAAATGGTTCAAAAGGTAACGATGTTTTATAAGAGATGCATGAGATTTAGGGTTTTTGACATGAAAGAACAAAGGGTTTAAGGAAGGATTTTAGGGTTTCAGGACTAGGCCTAGAAAAAATTACAGAAAGATGCAAGAGGAACTCCATTGAAGCATAAAATTTTACAGACCCAACAGTGGCTTTGACCGGGGATGTATGTCTCTTGCAGGCATAACAAGATTC
>MU226176.1:102774-173982 GCA_018584345.1 Thuja plicata
TCCTCTCCCCTTGCCTTTGTGGATCTCGGGTGTAAGAGAAAATCATATAATTCTTTTAGCGTGGCTACCTTCCAAGTGCTTTAATAGAGCCAGTGAGAGTGGATTGCCCAACCAGTAATAGGATAAATCCAAGGCCTTCCAAACTGGTATATAAAAAAATGTCATTGTGATTAGTTTCACTATGGACAAGTGTGAATTCGTTGTGGCAACCAAAATCTCCTCTAGTACCCTAGTGGTGCGTTAAATTCCCTACATTTTTAAGGTGAAAACCTTGCTTTGAAAGGATTAGGAGAGCCCCCTTAATTGGGAAAATGACTTGATTACAATGACTTGAACGGATGCCTTGACTACAAACTTTGTTTTAGTGAACAAAAACTTTGTCATTTTATTATGTGTTTGAAGTGTCTTTTAGATTGTAATCCTAAAAATTATATGAACGTATCCCCTCCCCTTGCCTTTGTGGATCTTGGGTGTAAGAGAAACTCATATAATTCTTTTAGCGTGGCTACCTCCCAAGTTCTTTAATAGAGCCAATGAGAGTGGATTGCCCAACCAGTAATAGGCTAAAGCCAAGGCCTTTGAAACTGGTATATAAAAAAATTTCATTGTGATTAGTTTCACTATGGACAAGTGTGAATTCGTTGTGGCAACCAAAATCTCCTCTAGTACCCTAGTGGTGCGTTAAAGTCCCTACATTTTTAAGGTGAAAACCTTTCTTTGAAAGGATTAGGAGAGCCCCCTTAATTGGGAAAATGACTTGATTACAATGACTTGAATGGATGCCTTGACTACAAACTTTGTTTTAGTGACCAAAAATCCTCTATCTGTTAGCATGGAAGGTCAGAGACTGACTAAGATGTCCCACATTTTCATGGCTCTTAGTAGAGCCAACAATCCTTTAGGAAGTAATTCCCTTGGGACTCGAAGCTTGGTGTGCCTGAGAAGTGAGTGCACATTTAAGGAGGAGCCCATGCCTCCAAGCTTCTAAGTTGTCCGCTATGAGTAAGCGTGGCTGAACTTTAGTTCAAGTGGGAACTCAACAAATATTTCCCTAGCTTACCTAGGTTGTGATGTGACTGTTTCTTTTACAAAAAACAATCCACTTGATGTATCTTGCATGAGTGAAACATCTAAATATACACTAAACATCAATAAAACATCAAAACAACCAACAAACTTGCATTCTTAAGTGTCAAAATTTCAACTTGCTCAATTTTCTACCAGTCATTTTCATTCTTCCTTGGTTGATCCAAATCAGATTATATTACTTACCCTGATGTTAGAAGCTTGTTTACACTTTGGATTCTTGCGTTAACCTCTTGAACTAGTAACCTTTGATTTCACAAGTGACCTTGTTTGGAGTTGGTGAGCTAGAAATCATCCCTATTGAGAAGACAAACCTTTAGATCCTTTGGTAACAGACTTGGAGAGTTTTGGTAATCTCTTGTCCATTCACTTTCATACAAATTCAAATTCAATCAATATAACTTAGATAAATCATCCTCCTGATCCACATGTGTTAGGGTATTCACTCATTCAATGGACACCTCTGTGGCAGTGTTGGTTTATGCCTCTTGCAAAATTCTACCTTATCACCTCTCTTTTGGACAAGTGAGTGCCTTCACTATCCTGGTTTGGTTCCAACATTTCTTAGGGTCATCCTATCACCTAGTACCTTTTCTTTCATGCCACTTACAACAAGATATCAAGTATATCAAGGAAATCATCCTCAAGTAGTCTTCAACCAGTTACCCTTAGTTCAAACTTGCCAAAAACATAAGGGAAAATAACCCATATTTGATCAATCACCCATGAATAACTCAGAAATTTGGATTGACTCCAAGAGTAACCTTAGTGAGTTGAGTACACTCTTAGCATCTTCTCGCTCGGATATGGATATGAGTTACACAATGACTCGACAAGAGAGGGGACAAATGGATAAACACCTTGATGACATATTTGAAAGACATAGATATACCATTCCATTTTGTGGTTCCTCTCACGAAAGTCAACCAGTCTAATCCATCATCTCAACTAGATATCTGGATGTACACCAAAGGGCTGGGAGAGGTACAAAGCAAGCCTATCAAGATGAAAAATCACAACATGATAACCAATCTGATGAACCTTATGACACTCATGTCAATGCCACATTCACCAATGACTTGTTGAGAAATTCAAGACCAAGTTCACCATTCAAAACATCTTCAAGATACACGAGTGAAAGACTTAATAATATTAATCCTGAAAAGAAAGCCTTCGTAGATGAACAAGCTGCAAAGGAAGAGCAATTTAGACTCCTAGAGTTGGAGAGGCAAACTTTGTTCAACAACTCTTGGCTCAACAACTTAATGATCAATTCAACAACATGCATGTTGGTGGTGGAAAAAACTCTCCTCCATCTACCCCTCCTAAGACTCCATGAAGTGGAAGACATTCGAGAACATCATCACATGATATCCTAGCACTAGAGGAAGAAGGGCTTCAACACATGATCATTATAGGAGACTAACACCTCCTAGGAACTCAAGAAAACCTTCACAATGTGGTTATCATGGTTCACAATATGGTGGTAGTAGCTTGAGTTTTGGCCTCACCTCCCAAGACTTCATAAAAATGCAACAAGAACCACTCTTACAGCAATATGTGGAGAGATATTTAGAGAAAAACAAAGATAATTTCCTAGAGAGTTTAATCAACAAGGGTTCTAGAGTCCCCTACAAATTTCATGTGGACAATAAGATTAAGAAGCAAGCTCCATCTCAAGAAGAGGAGATCAAAAAACTTAAGAGCATGATGGAAAAGATGTTAGCACCGAAGAATTAATTCTCACTGGATTCAATTTGTCCTAATCCTTTTGAAAAAATTGTTAAAATAAAAGAATTCCCTAGAAAGATTGAGATCCCTCAATATGACAAATATCATGGGAATGGAGATCCACATGATCACGTGCGCCAGTTTTACACCACAAGTTTTGAGTTCCATCAAGATGACTTGTACCTCATGAGATTTTTCCCAAGGAGTCTTAAGGGTCAACTGATGGAATGGTTCACCAACATAACTCCCCCCATTAAGAATTTCAAATAGCTCATCCATATATTTGTTCAACACTTTGCATACAATCTTTCAAGATGTATCACCATGTTGGAGTTATGCAACTTACAGAAAAATTAAGCGGAATCATTTGTTACTTTCCTGCAAAGGTGGAGACATCAATGGTCTCACTACCCTAGGACCATTCCTGGAAATGAAAAGATTGACATCATTGTTAGAAACTTGGTTCCCAAAATGCAGTATGAAGTTAGGAAGATGGTTTTTGATTCCTTTGACACCATGGTTGAAATTGCATGTAGGATTGTGGATGTTTTTAAAGAACAAGGAATTTTGACCAAACAAAAACAACAATGGTATAAACAACAAAAACTGTAACAAGGATAAAGGGAAGAAATCACATTGGAATAGAAACAAAAAAGTGGTAAATGATGGAGTTGTGGACTCCTCCCAACCCAAAGATCAAACTGTGCTCCACTTGTCTAGTGTTGTTCAATCCATGAAACTCAATGCATCTAATCAACAAGAGAACAAGCCAATATACAAAGATAGGCCTAAGAAAGAGAGACATCAATTTTCAAAACTTGGTGACTCATATGAGGATGTCTTGAAAACACGTATTGCCAACAACCTTGCACATCCTCAAGATCCCATGAAGCATTATATACCTGATGTTAAGCCACATTGGTGGGATGAGAAGGCCTTTTGCAAAGTTTCAATATGATATTGGACATGACATTGAAAACTGCTAGAAACTCAAGCATATTATTCAAGATCTCATTGAGAATGGAAAACTTAAGATAGATGGATTGAGCACCAATGAAGATCATAAGTCATTCAAAGAATGGTTGCCCAAGTATGAAAAGGGGGAAACCTCTAAAGCTAAGAATGACAAGGCTGAGATCAATTACACTTACACTGATGCAGAGAATGTTATCAACATTCTTGAAGTTGTAGAAGAAAATGTCAACATGATGAGGGGTAAAGATCCCTATGGTTATGATCTAGACATGGACTCTCCTCCTCTCTTTGATGAAGAACCCATTGTGGTGCTAAGGGGTACTAACTCTAGAGCGTCATCACAAACTCTCAATGCTATCACACAAAGTCAAGGTCTTGTTTTCAATAGAGAACCCAATTCAAGTAAACCCAGTAAACCTAAGCAAGTGTCATCCAACAATGTCACCTTAAACCAGCTATCAATCCTAAGTCAAGTTATAACCTTGTCGATCAGTTGCAAAGAACCCGAGCTCATATTTCAATCTTTGAGATCTTAGAGTTGTCCTCGAGACAAAAGAAAGTCCTTGAGGATGCTTTGTGCATAGTGAACGTCCCCAATAATTTATATGTTGATCAATTCCAGAACATGGTTAATCATATTGATAGCCCTCATTACCTTACTTCTTCAGAGGATGATGATAAAGCTTTGAGCCACCCACACAATATTTCCCTTCATATTGAGGTCATGATCCACAAAACACATGTTAGGTGTGTGTTGATAGATGGTGGTTCTAGGCTTAACATATGTTCCTTGAGTCTTTTGAAAAATTTGGGTTATTCTGAAAAAGTCATAGCTACCAGGAAAAAGATCACCATCAAATCCTATGATGAGGTGAAAAGAAGTTCCAAGGGGTTGGTCGTCCTTCCTATGAGGATTGGCCCAGTTTAAAAAAGATATTTTATTTCAAATAATTGATGTTGGCCCCCTTGCGTATAATATCTTTCCCTGTAGACCGTGGATTCATGATATGCAAGCAGTGTCATCTACCTATCATCAGTGTGTTAAGTTCCCTTACAATGGAATATAGATTTGTATACCTGAGGATAACACTTTATCTGTTAACTCAATTTCAATAGGATCTCATGTTCCCCTCAATAGAGAAGAAGAAGACTTTAATTCAACCTTAGCTGAATGTAAAGACAAGCTCAAGTTAGTAGATCTTGGCATGGGGGGTATCAACGCAACTCCCTCACAACACTGCCATTTTTGTCCAGGTCTTATGGCAAGCCTTGACAAGAAAGAGACCTTCATCTTTAGCTATGACTTTATTAGGCATGTTTGTAGAGTCCTCAGTGCCTATTCAAGATGAGAAAGAGGAGACGTTTGTTAGAGACTTGATTTATAGAGAAGATAAATACATGTACAATGATAAATTATCTCCCCCACCTAAGGCTTACGAAAGAGGGTATAATTTTGTCAAATAGATGGGTTATCCTAGACATGGCTCTCTTAATCACAGATTGGATGCTAGGGCCGAACCTCTTGATCATGCTCTTTTTGGAGGCGAGTCTAAGAAGATAGTTGGCCTAGGATTCACAAATCACAACAAGAACACTACTCCTATCCTTGATAAGTCAGATAGTGAAGATGAACCAAAATATGTACCTAATTTGACAAATCAACAGGACATGTGTGAGTATTGGGTCCCTTCCACTAATCTCCTCTAAGGAGATTCAGATATTCCGGTCACTCATGCGTTAGTTGCAACTTTAGAAAAAGATGAATCACATGTAGAAGATCCTTCCAGAGAATTTCAATACAAGAATCTTGTTCGTTTAATGGGCAGAGAAGGTGTTACCCTTGATGACACTAGACCTTTCACATCAAGAGGTCCCAAACCTTCATGGTGTAAACATCCTAGTCGCAGTTCATATACAAGTTCATATGAGTATGAATGGGACTTCTTTTCAGAGCCTTCTACAGTTGATATAGATATTGATGTTATCTACACTTATAGTTCTCAACCCGAGGTAGCCAATGAGTCACGTGTAGGATTAGAGGATTTGAACCCACGTGTTGCCTTAGTGGACATTTCTTCACTTGTTAGGAAGAATCCTAATTTGGGTATCTTAGAAGGATACTTGACAGACTCTGACTCTTCGGTTACCACCGATAATATCATTCACATATATAACCTTGAACCAGTCATTGACTTGCCTCTTGTTCATCCTGACCTCATTGATTGATCCCAACGCTATCAAGAACCTAATCTCTTAACATTTCAAAATTATTATGAGATAGCATGTTACCTAAATGCCATTGAACCCCTAGCCTCTTCCACCAGTGAACTAGGTACCAGCATGATAAAGCCAGAGATCAAGTACCTTATTCACAAAATAAAAAGAAAAGAAAATCAAAAGAATAGGTGTTTTGATGGTGAAAACCACTATGTGGTGGTGCCAGAAATGAAAAATTAAAAAGAAATAATGTATCCAAGGGTGAAAACCTCTTTGAGGTGCCTAAGGATGAGGTACTTGATCATCTCCCTAGCTACTTTCAAGATAGATCTTCAATGCTTATTGAACCAACACAAGAATTTAATTTGGGTACAAATGAGGCTCGATAGATAGTACACTTGGCTGAGTCCTTGTCACCACAAGAAAAAGAAGCTTACACTAAGTTCTTACAGAAAAACAAGATCAACTTTGCATGGAATTATTCAGATATGATAGGGTTGGACGTTAATCTTATCATGCATCACTTGTCCATAGCTCTGGGTGTCAAACTAGTTAAATAGAAATTGAGAAAGATGCATCCTCATATAGCTCTCCTAGCCAAAAAAGAATTGGAGAAACTCCTTGGTGCAAGATTCATAAGAGCTATTGCCTATGTTGAATGGATATCAAACATTGTACCAGTTTCCAAACATGCCAAATCTATTCAAGTTTGCATAGATTTCAGAGATGTCAATAGAGCATGCCCAAAGGATGACTTTCCACTTCCCAATATAGACATGATAGTGGATATGACTACGGGTTATGAGATTTATTCCTTGATGGATGGTTTTTCTAGATACAATCAGATTAATATAGCTCTTGAAGATCAAGAAAAGACTACATTCACTTGTGCATGGGGTGCCTATTATTGGAACGTTATGCCTTTTAGATTAAAAAATGTAGGATTCACCTATCAACGAGCTATAACAACCATTTTTCATGACAAGATGCATAAAAATATGGAAGATTATGTGGATGATACCTTGGCCAAATCTAAGAAAAGATACATGCACTTAGATGATTTAGAAGTCATTTTAGATCACATGGAACAATTTTAACTAAGGTTAAATCCTCAAATGTGTGCATTTGGAGTCACCTCTGGAAAACTACTCGGATTCATCATTTCAGCAAAAGGAATAGAGGTAGACCCTGAAAAATTCCAAGCAATCAGAGATATGCCACCTCCTAGAAATATTAGTCAAATGAGGAGTCTTCAAGGACATATTCAATCTATAAGGAGATTCATTTCACAATTGGCAGATATAGCTCAACCTTTCAACAAGAACTTACACAAAGGAATCAAATGTGTTTGGAATGAGGATTGCCAAAAGAGTATAGATCAAATCACGAAGTAATTGGAAAATCCTCCCATTTTAATGCCTCCTATCCCAAGGAAACCACTTATTCTATACATTTCAGTGAAAAAATCTTCCTTGGGGGCATTAGTACCTCAAATTGATGAAAATGGGAAAGAAAGAGAAATATACTATATTAGCCACACTCTTGATTCATATGAGGTTAACTACACCATCATTGAGAAAGCTTGCCTTGCAGTTTTTTTTGCTTTCGAAAAGTTGCGACATTACATGCTTTCACACACTATACACCTCATAGAAAAAATAGATCCACTCAATTATTTGCTAGGTAAGGCTGCCCTCATAGGTAGACTTGCTAAATGGATGATGATCCTTTTAGAGTTTGACATAGAGTATATTGAGCCTAAATAAATCAAAGGACAAGTTATAGAAGATCAATTGGCTAATTTCCCAATACAAGATAATACACCTATTCAAGTTGACTTCCAAAATGAGCACCTCATGTATCTGACTGAAAGAACATGGAAGATGTTCTTTGATGAATCCTTTATGCAACAGGGTTCAGGAGCTGGTGTGTTGTTTTCTTCTCCTCATGGGTACACAATCCCTAAGTCTTATAAATTATTATTCCCATGTACAAACAATATTGCTGAGTATGAAGCTTTAACAAATGGACTTAAGATGGCCATAGAATGGAGAATCACAGAGTTACACATCTATGGGAATTCACAGCTGATAATCAACCAATTTAATGATAAATATCAAACAAAAAATGACAAACGTATACCTTACAATCAAATGGTTGATTCCTTGAAATGATACTTCACCTTTTTCACATTTCATAAAATCCCTAGAGTAGAAAAACAAGCAACTGATGCTATGGCTACACTTGCTTCACTCCTTTAGTTAGAGCAACATGAATCCAGATTTGAATTCCTAGTGGAAGAACTACATCACCCTATCTATGACTCCCAATAAAGCCATGTCATTTTTACCCTTGTTGGTCATGACTCATCCTGTTATGGTTCCATTTACTCATACCTTCGTGATGGCAGTATACCTGAAACCTTTAACTGATCTGAACATAGAAACGTTACCCAAAATTCCTCTCACCGTTTCCTTATCTCTGGCAATTTCTATAGGAGGGGTCTAGATGAAACACTTCTTAGATTCTTAGAAAAGGAATAATCTGACCAAATGTTAGTTGATATCCATGAGGGCATCTGTGGGGGACATTCTAATGGTCTTTCCATGGCTCAAAGGTTGCTTAGGGAGGGGTACTATTGGCCTATGATGCAGATTGATGTAGTAGCTTTTGCAAAGTCATGTGAAAAGTGTCAAAAATATGGTAACCTGATACATGCTCCAGGCAGGGAGCTCATTCCATCTATATCTCATTGGCCATTTCAGCACTAGGCATTTGATCTTGTTGGGAAGATTCATCCCAACTCATCAAGTGGACAGAAGTTTATTATCACTGCTACTGATTACTTCACTAAATGGGTAGAATCTATCCCACTTTCTATTACCTCAGGCATGATAGTATCTCTATTCATTCTAAACCATATCATCTATCGATATGGAGTACCTTGTGAGATTATCACTGACAACAGAGGCTAGTTCAAAAATAAGGACCTAAAACAACTCTACAAGAAATTCAAGATTAAATAATATTGGTCCTCCATTTACTTCCCACAAGGAAATAGTCAAGCAGAGGCATCAAACAAAACCATTCTTAAAATCTTACAAATAACAGTCTGTAAGAATGGTAGAGATTGGCACTTACAGATAAATTCCACTTTGTGGGCATATAGAATGAGGATTCATACTCCTACTAGGGTTTCTCATTTTTCCCTTGTATATGGTGCTGAAGCAGTGTTACCTCTGGAGGTTGAGATTCCTTCCCTTAGAGTTTCCCTCAAAGGTATAGTTATAGATAAAGACTACCATGCCATGAGACTTCAAGAGTTAGAACTTCTAAATGAGAAGCATCAAGCATCATTTGACCATATGCAGGTTTATCAAAAGTGCATTTCCAAAGCCTTCAACAAAAAGGTTTACCCTAGAGAATTCCAAGTGGTATATCTTGTCCTACGTGAAAATCCTGAGAATCAACAGCATAGAGATCAAAAGGGCAAACGTGAACCTAATTGGATTGGACCTTACATCATTACAATAGCTTTTGGGTCAGGTGCTTATTTATTTTCTATAGTAGAGAGAGAGAAGATCCCTAATCCTATCAATGTATTGGACCTAAAGAAGTTCTATCCATGATGCCCATTCTTTCTGGGGGCATCCTTTGTACATAATTATTGATCCTAAAAAAATCTAAAAAAATGATATATTGTCAAAAATGCTAAAAAATAGAAAACGTCCTGAAAAAATGATCATCTCAGTGAAAACCTAGCAACGGGTGCTTTGATGTATCTCCAAAAAAAATTAAATATTCCAAAAATACAAAAAAATAAAAAAATTCAAAAAAATAGAAAAAGTGCCTTAGTGAAAACTTGGAAACAGGCACCTTGGTAGAAAAAAATTGTAATAAAATCCAAGTGGTGAAAACTTGAAAATAGGCGCTACTTGAGGCCTTTGCACCCCTATTTCTTAGCACATGTCCTTGACACTTAGCCTTTCTCCATCATGCCTTGTCCTTGTTGCCTTGGTCTAGAATTGGTCTTTGTCTTTGTTTAAGGGGCATAACTGTGTTAGCTTCGATCTCTTGGATGCGTTAGTCTTTAGGACACCTCACAAATAGTGTTTTTCAACACCACCCCAACTGTATTTTTCAATACAACCACTGACATCGAGTATTTTTCAACACTTATTAGTTTGGTCTTACCCATTTTTGTGATGTGATCTTACCTCATTGCAATCATTTGATCCTTATCCTCAGAACTCGGTATCAGTTAACACACTTAAATTTTTAAACACAACACTTAATACTTGAGCTATGTCATGATATTTTCTTTGTGTTCTGACTATTATTGATTTTTGTTGAGTGTCCTTGTCTAATAAGTCTCTCTCGGATGCATAGCTAGAGGAATTGGCGCATGTTTTTAGTTTCTTTCTACTTGTGGGTTTGGTCTTGAATCTCTTGAGTGTCTCTTGTTGTTCCCTTGACACACTTAGGATATTTGAGGCATCATCCTTGACTATTTTTGCACAACCATTCTTCTAGTCATCCTGGCATCTATGCCTTGATGCAAGTGTGGTTTTGCTATATTAAATTGGGTAAGCTACCATCAAAGTCATCTTGACCTTTATGTCTTTAATGCTTATGTTAGAATCTTTCGACATTCTACTCCAATATAAATCACATTCATATCTTCATAGTTGCGCTTGTGACTAGTGATGATTGTGTGATTTTTCGATGTTCGTTAATAATGGCCAAATGATGAAAATAAGTTCCTTAACATTATCTAATGAATGATGAACATATAGTCCTATGTTACAGTTTCCCTATTGCAAGTACACCTTTGCATTTTCATGTAGCTTATATTGCTAGGCCTCATGTTAGTTTGCATTTTAAGGCTGCATTATGAGTTTGTGAGGGTTTTCCTTCATCTTTCTTGTGGACTTTTAATCAACTTTGGTCATGTTTGATCTTCATTTCCTTATCTTTTTTCATGATCTCAATCAAAATTTTGTATCTTAAATAGTTGATTGATTTTAGGTAATTCTCTTTCTTAAAGCAAATTCTCTTTCTTCTCTCCATTTCTTTCCACCTCTTCCAAACTTCTATCTTCCATTCACTTTCACCCCACTTCTTTTCTTCTAATTCAACCTTGGGGCATAATCTTTCATACTTGATGATCTACCTTGGTTCCGTGATCCTTATATCTTTCATCTTACATCAAGAACCTTATATTTAGTTTGATTTGATCAGATTTATCAATTTTCCATTTCTCCTCTATCCCATTTCAATTTCGATCACGAGTGGGCAGTACCTATCAAACTCCAATCCTTGATTCAGCTTTATCAATCCTATCAATTTCTCTGCTTGGGGAAACCTTGCTTGAGATTCTCATCTTGGACATGTCAATTACCTATTTACATGGGTGTTGACCTTGTCTTTCTCAAATAGCTTATCTTTGTCCTAATGTGTTCCTGTCTGTCGATCACACTTCTGGGTTGTTTTTTGATCCCAAATCAATCTCACTTCAACTGCATTCTTTGATTACATGTGTTCCCATAAAGATCTCACATTTGTCAAAGAGGGGCAAACGTATGCACCCTAAAATGGTCGCCTAGACTATGGGCCCCTATTCTTCAATTTATCAAATGACAGAATCAATTTATCAAATTCCTGAATCAATGCTTTGCAATATTTTTAATTCAAATCAATTTCCTTGATCAAATCGTAATTAATTCAATTATTTCAATATTTCCTAAAGTTTGATCATTTTATCCATAATCTTATTTAATTAAAAGAAAATCTCTCTTTTAATTAAATAATATTATCTTATTTAATTAAAATCTCTCTTTTAATTAAATAAAATAATCTTATTTAATTAAAAGAAAAATCCCTCTTATAATTAAATAAATAAAATCCCCACTTAAAGCTCTCTTTTTGATGAAAAAAAAGGAAATAAATCAAATAAAAAATAAATAAAACTCCTTTTTTCACACATATTCCTAAGTTGTGGGCTTTTTCCTCTTACTTGCCTTTTTAGAGATTTATCCTACATTGCTCTTGAGGATGCATTTGTCTCCACACTTTCCTTTATAAGGAGCCCTTTTCTTCTCATCTAGACATCAGATATAGAATTTTGATGTTATTGTTATGTTGCAGGTTTGGAGAGCAACTTTGGAGGAGAGTTTGAGCATTTGAGCTTGAACTATGTAACTTCTCTTCTTCTTGTCTTGTTCTCTCATGTATTAATGACAATCCATTTAGAGTAGATTCATGTTAATTTAGATGCATATGTCCTTCCTAGATTAGTTTTCATATTTCCTTTCATGCATTGTTATCATATAGATTAGTTTTCATATTTCAATTCATGCATTGTTATCATATAGATTAATTTGCTTCATGCATTGTTATCATATAGAGTAGTTTTTATTTTCATTTGCAATGTATATTTTATGATCATGGAGACTAGCATTCTTTCTCTTCCTCTTTGAATCTCTCATTTCATGGTGTACTTGCATGGGCATAACTAGGTCTAAATTGAGGGCCTCCATTACAAACCGTTGCAATCCATGAATAGGGACCTATGAGTCGCCATTTGAGACCTCATTCTTGAGCAATCTTGAATATAATATCTCATAGAAGTGTGGCTACTTTTTAGCACATAGAACATCATCTTGGTTTTTGGGCTGTAATGGTGGTTTCCTTACTCTATTTAGGACCTCTTTTCCCACTAGACTCGGCCTTTCAAGAAAAATTCCCTTCACAAAATTTGGACCTGGGCTCTCCCTCACCTGTGTTGGGGAATTTTGAAAGAGTGTAACAACCATATCTTAAGGGGGTCTAGTGTGCCTCCCAAAATCATTTTTTAGAAGATTCATCATGCTTTGGTGGAAAAATTTGTCTCCTCTGGAGGTACTAACTCTTTTGTAGGAAAAGACAACTCTGTTGATCTGAAGAAGACCAACGAGAAAAGATAGAACTGCACCTGGATCCATCCCCTGGGAGGCTGGTTTAAAGCCACTTTTGATGGCGCTGCCAAGGGTAACCTGGGAAAGGAAGGAAGTGGTGGTGTGATTCAAAATTTCTTTAGGATGGGAACTACTTTGATCATCCCACCATTTGGCACTCAAACCAATCACTTTGTGGAAGCTAATGCGTCCCTCCAAGTCACCAAATTAGCCCATGATCTGGGGATAAAAAATATTTGTCTAGAAGGTGACTCTAGTAACATAATAAACTACCTTAGCAAGTTACGCCCACCATCGTGGACTATTTCAAACATGATAGAAGAAACCCAAAACCTTTTGAACATTTTTGAGAAGGTGCATATATCCCACGTGTATAGGGAAGTCAACAAGGTTGCTGATTGGTTTGCCAACCTGGCAGGGAAGAGTGACAATCAGATTAGGTGGCTTCATAGCGAAGATCTCCCATGTGAGGTGAAGGATATAGTCGAATACGATTGAAAAGGAGGGATTTAATATCATTAATCATGAAAGTTAAAGTTGTACTTTGCAACGGCTTTCCCATAAATTGGAAGTATAGGATCGACATGAAAGGTAATGATTCCAAGTCACAGCCGCACACTTTCTAGGTGCCCATTCAAAAAATTAAAACTTACCTCTCAAGGCAAAATAGAAGAAAAATCTGGAATATCTCTGTGAACATTTGTCTATTAAGCTGTGATATCTAGTCCATGAGGCAGAGCTTTTTTCAAGCAATAGTTGGAGAAAGAAAGAGAAGGGAGCCCTCTAACAACTGTGATAAATGGATCAAATGGACTAAGTTCTTGAATTACCTTCAGCAAGGTTGAATTTTGACTTTCATTGAAAGGGTTCATGGTGGTAAGTCGTCAGTGACCAAAATGTTCTCTAAAAACTAGGATGAGGGTACTGTGGTGATAGAGGGAAGAAAATTTACGGTCACTAAGGAGGATATTTTGAAGGTTATTGGAATCCCCATTGTGGGAAAGAAATATTATAGGGATGGGAAAATTTCAGACTCTATGATCAATGATTTCGTGAGGAATGAGAAAGAGAAGATAGCTCTCTTCAAATTCGGGACCTATCAGCTTCCTGAAGGGTTCAAAACACTCTGGATATTTGTCTTGAGGGCCATCATCTATTATGTCACACTGGATACCATGTTTGATAGGATCAAAACCTATCACTTTGTCCTCATGAACCACGTTCGCCATGGTATGGAGGTTTCTATGCTCTTCTACTTATATTCTTCTATTAATGAAAATATCGATGGGTTTAGGTATAAAGCTATTACAAACCTTTCTCTACACGTGGGGCTTTTACTTCTTATTTATGAGTATTTTAAAGCCCAAATTATGGGGAAGGAGGTAGCTGAGAAAGAGAAGACAATGGAAGCCTCTAGCTCTGATTATATTCCTTTAGAGACTGAACACAATGAGGTTATGCACTTTGAGGGTTAGGATGATTATGACATTAAAAATATTAATTCCACCTCTAATAAGCGTATTGCAATTATTCATACCATTAAAAAAAATGACGCCCCCATCCAAAAATAATACTACCACTGTGATATCCTGTGAGGAGTATAATGAAAATGAGGAAGGGATGGACACTAATGGTGAGGAAGATATTTCCACTGGTAAAGGAAAAAAGAGAAGGCATACTGCCATTGTGAAGTACTAAAAGAAAAAGAGCAAGAATATGGATGATAGCACTAGCTGGAAGACTCCCGAGGACCTGACGCATAGAAATTCCCCTGGCTCTAGCTACAATGAGAAGGAGAAGCTCCAGGATAAAAATTATGGAACTAATCAGGATATATCATCTCCCCATCTCTCTAATCCCCACATTACCACTAAAGAAAAAGGGCAGGACAGTGATTATTGTTGCTACATGTTGGTGCAGAGGAGTAAAATGGTATGGCATAATTTTGAGGTTAAAACTTCCGAAATGGGAATAACAAGGGAATTCATTAATCCCAAAGTTATTTAAGGTAAGGATGGCATGATTAAGCTAGAGGAGCTGATTGACCGGGCTATGGTTGTTCTTAGTGACAAATCGATAGAATTTGAGCTAGATCTTGTCAATAATGCCAGAAACAACATGTTGGACAATTACAAGTCCATCAAATGGTTATACCATGAAGTGGGGGAGCTCAAGAACAGAGCCAAATTGAGTGACAATACCAAATTTGATAGCATTGTTGAAGATTAGATGAATCTGAGTACGAGGGTCTAAAAAATGGAGGATAAGATGCTCAGGTTTGAGGAGACCCTTAAAAGCATTGTTGAATAGAGCTTCAACATACTCAAAGACTCTAATGAGAACATCAAGATTCTCATTGAAAAAATAGAAGAGAAACCTAAAGGGATTGAGGAGGCCAATATAGGTGGGCAAAAAGAGAAGAAGACTGAAGAAGGACCTGGTAAGAGGTCAAGGGCTAGCGCAAAGAAAAATAAGGAGATTGACACCCAAACTAACCTCTAGAAGATTAAAGATTGTGTTGCTAAGATGGAGATCCTCCAGTGTGAAGAGGCTTGCCTGATGGTGGACATCTCCTAATTATGATCCCTGGTTCTTTGGGCTGTCCTTTTGCTCTTTATTTTTCAGTAGTATAGTTTGGTATTGTTGTGGCCCTGTGGTGGCATCTTTCATTTTTAGACTTTGTTTTGTTTTATCTAGCGATACTTTAAGTTTTTTTACTTTATTATGGGTTTCAGACACCCTGTAAAACATGTTTTACTTAATCAAAAACTAGAAACCACGCATATAAATTCATGTAATTTCTGAAGAGGTGGAAAAAAAATTAATAGTTCTCTTTAATTAGCCTTACATAGTACATCACATCCAGCATAGAATTCTCCATACCTAATGGGAAAACTACCATTTCACATTTATAATTAATAGATATCACAAGTGTTGCAATGAAAATTAATTTCATTAACCCCCCTTTACTCTAATTATTGAGAAAAACTAATCAAATGATAGCGAAAAGAGGGATAACCAAGTGGCAATAAAATCTCCCCTAAACAATTTACGCTAGATCTGCATGCAATCTATTATTCTATAATATCCTTCACTTGAAGAAGGTCCCGCAAAAAGTGAAAATGAAAAGAAGTGGCATGGAAGGAACAAGTATCCATCCATAATGTTTAATGTCCTACAAAAATAGTAAGTTATTGAAGAAAAAATATAGTCTAATGCCTACAAATAATATTTATCCCTGTGGGAAGAAGATAGACCAAGTACAAATGAAGGATTTTTCCCATTCTTGATAGGAATATTTTGGAAGTAGAATCCAAATATATCATCATATTTTTAAAAACTATTTATGTGTTACCAATTCCTTAGATGATGAAGATGCCACAAACCAATAAGGTCCACACCAAATCACAATAGAAGGTGACAAGCACGAGACCAATGAAAACTGATATATGTTTAATTTTTTTGCCTAGACGTTTCGGTTGGGCGATGTGGGCCTATTCGAGCTACGGTTAAACTTAAGTTTTTGTAGTGTTGGTTTACCGTTTGTTACTGTTAATGCTAACTTTACTGCTACTTATTACCACAAACTGGTTACCAAACTCATGGTGAGGATGGGGCCTGTTAGGACTTCCAAGCTGGTTACCAGCTCCGTGTTGGAGTTGGGGCTTGTTGATTTTCTTTCGTGGTTTTCAATTTTTAAAATTGGCATAGGCGGAGGGTTTGCTATGTGTTTTTTTGGCCGGTTGTCAGCACTCCTCATCCTAGCTATGTCTGTTCGGGTCAGGCCCCTAGTTTTGGTTGCTTTTTAAATCAAAAACATGATATGTGACAACATTGGTGCCACAACTATGATCAAATATGAGATATCCCTCTAAGAATTGAATATTAACCTCCAAAGATAATGTAAGAGCATATCCAGCTATGATGAAATGAGAAATTCCCTCAAATGTGTCCTCCAAGTCTGAAATGTGAGACTCTAAAAACAATAATTTTTTTTTTTGGAAAATAGGAATCCTAATTTGGAAGACAAGAAGATGAACTATCCTTCTTAAAAAGAATAAGAGTCTCAATCAATAAAGTTACAACAATTATATTTGTAGCTAGAGAAGGAGCAACTTGACATTTTGATGCACTCCCAAGAAAGAGTTGAAGAGTATTATGTGATAAATAAGGACACAATTTATGCCCATGCTAATTTTTTCCATAACATCTAAAACCATTATACATGATTCACTCCTTAAATAATCTCCAAAATTATACAAAAAATAGAAACCCTTAATGCAATGAAAATTATATTCAAAACTATTATAATATCTAGTACCTACAAATATATTGTTTGTGATTCTTGTTCCTAGTGCCTATGCTTTCATACCATATAAAAATTTGCATTTGTAGCTACATAGTAGGACCTAGTAGAAAAATAGAAGCAAAACTTAAAAGAAAAATAGGGAAAAAACATGCTTGAATGCACAAAATTAACTATCATCAACCATTGTAGAATCTATATAAATTAGAATGAATATATAACTTGGAAAAATTATAAATTATGCATGCAATTTTTGAAGAGGTGGAGAAAATTATTTCAATAGTTCTCAATAGTTACCCTTAGACAGTACATCACATGCAATATGGACTTCTCCATAAGTGATGGGAAAAACTACCATCGCATATCCATAAATAATGGAGAACTACAAGTGTTGCAATGAAAATTAATGCCAATAGTCTAAGTGCACTATTCACTAAGATCCCCTTCATAGAAACCCATCATTGGATAGAACTTTAAAATAATTGTTAAACATTAAATATTATTTTAAAAAAAAAATTGTCTACGACAATTCCGTTGCTTAATATATTCATGCTAAGTGAAAACCATGGATTATATTTCTATTATTTGGGAATATTGATGTAATGTTATTCCTATTATGAAGGGTTAGTATTGTAATTAGATGACGTGCTTTATATTATCTTGTGTTATTGTGTATGGGTACACGATAAAGAGACATCATATTTTCAACGAGGAGCAACTCTATTATTATGATTGGGTTCAAATGTCATTGTGTTATTTTAAAATTATTATACCCTTGTTCTACAATGAGAGCTACTTGGAAGACTTTTCTTGAATAAAGAAACTACTTTCCAATTCCACACCTCCTATTCTGCATCTTTAATTATTGAAAGATGGTGGTTGAGTAAAAATCACTCCAATAAGAATTTCACTCTAGTGAAGACTCTCTTGAAAGAGAGCTGACATTTTTCATTTGTGTATGAATGAACTAAATTTTTCATGTGAAGGATTTTTCCTGTACAAAATCACAATTTTTCATCCTCTGCAAGGAGATTCAAAATGATTACTCCATAAATTTGTTGTAAACCCATTTTGGGGTTCTTCATGAATGGCAATAATATTCCTTTCTATTATGCATACTTATGGCTATGTCTTAAGATGATTAGAGTAGCATTTGGGTAGAACTTCAAGCAGTTCAACATCAAATAAAATGTTTTTATACCTATTTTACCTTTTTCTACTACCTTACATATAATTTTAGGATATTGCATCCATAAAAGTGTTGTCACCTAATAAAAAATGGGAGAGTACATAAGTCATTAATTATGACAGGAAGCAAAGTATGCAAAGTAAATTTGAACTATAGATAGTTTTGGACTAGATTATTATCTTTATTTTTATGAAGTATGTTAGTAATTACTGATCTATTTATTTCCTTCAAACATGTTTCAAACTTCTGATTTAAATTTTCTAAGTTGTCTTGCAATGAATAAGGATAAATTAAACACATGATGTGAAAAATGAGGAAGATAGATTATTTTGTTGGTCGGATTTGTTGGTAGGTTTTAATATTTAGGTCACTAGTTTATTGCCTTCTTTCAGGTTTCAAATGCGAAATGATTGGAAATTAAATTGATCTTCCTAGTTCTTTTGGTATTGCACAACATCAACATGGAGGTTTCATGTGATATTAATGCAACATTTTCAAAGCACCTAGATATAAAGTGAAATGAGATAACAAAAGATGACATATTTCTAAAGGATGAAATGAAGTATATCTATTGTTATATGAATTATCTAATAATTATGAATGCTAATTATAGAATGGTATCTAAAGGATTTTTATAGTACTACTATGTGGATGTGACATAAAATGCATTATTGAGATGGTTCAAACACAAAGGTATGGTGCAACTCACTTATTTGGCATGCATAGTTTTGATTATACTAAGTAGAATTTTGCTAGTAGCAAGTCCATTTCTCTTGGTGAACCAAACCCTTCTTATTACTTTGAATTAAAGATGCTTGATGATATTAATTTTAAGGTAGGCAAAATCAGAGGATGGGGGAATTTTTTATAGGCAATTAAAGCTTGATAGAAAATAGTGAATGATTCAATTCAATATTAAACAGTGACTATGATATTATATAATACAAAAATAATGAATAAATCACTATTAACCACTTATATAGGAGTGAATTAGTAAGTGCATCAATTATTAGAAGTTAAAAATGCAATACCATCAATGTAATTGTGCCAACATTCCCCCTTAATACATTGATCCCAAAATCATCAAATTCACCTTGCCCTAGGGATCCCCCTTTAAGGTTTACATGAAAAACATGTTGATTACATTATACAAATATAGATATTGATAGTGTATTCCTTTTAAGGACCAAATCATAAATCAAGTGAAGCTCCATCAAGCTGTCTTCTCAATGCTAAAAAAGGTGGAGCCCTAAGATGAATACTTGACCTCTCAATCCCGAACTCTTAGATGACAAACCTTGAATTATTTTCAACAATAATCCATATTAAGCTCCTCACACATATGGATCTATCATGATGTCTCTAACCCTCAACAATAATCCATATTGATCTCCTCTCACACACACATCACTCCATCATGTTGTTTGTAAGGGTGAAAATTCTTAATCACAATCTCCTTCTATTTGGGAAGCCATCCATACTTGAGATCTTCACAAAACCCCAAACCTATCTCCAAAAAGAATCTGAACAACACATGTATCCTTCATATATATAAGCATGAACAAACAAAACCAAAAGCATGAATGAAAAGAAAAAATGCTTCTCATATAAGAACAATCTTAAAGAAAGAAGCTAGCTTGATATGGTTGAAAATCCTCCATCCTCTAGTGCTTCGAACCTCCAAATTGACCTTGTTACATTTTACTCATAAGAAAAAGAACCAAATGAAATAATGAAACCTCCAAGAACCCAATGGAAAATATTCATCGAATGCTTTTGAATAAGTTCATTCATGAGATCATAATAAATAACCTTTACAACATTTAATTGGGTCCCAGTGAGGACAAATATAACTTCAATCCTTGTTACATTATTTTTCATACCTTCTATGTCTATTGGAATTTCTTTACAAACATGAATACACCAACTTGAAATATGTGAAACATGCAATATAATTTACAAAAGGATTGTCAAATCCAAACAAATGATGACTCCCTGCATAGGTTTTTAGCCTTGTATACACTAAAGAGAGTTTTAGTAGCAATGAAAACAAAGAGGCAGATGCTCCTTATATTAAATACAATTTTTTTTGAAACCACTCCTATCACCAATCACCAAATCAAATTGTGAAACTTTTCAAAAAATGTGCTAAACCAAATAACACCATTTATTCATTTAACATCAAAGATTTTAAGCTTCGTGATAAAAACCTATAAGGCTCATTTGACATTATTTAAAATATTTAATAATGTATAAAAATGATAGGTCTTACCTTCAGTTTTCTTCCATTTCTAATATAATGGAGCAATAAATAATATAGAAATAGGTATTTATGACTTAATGAAAAACAAAGCACAATATTTAATAATTATTGACAACTCTCTTTTAGTAATTATTTCTCACATACAACTTTTGTGTAGATAGAAGCCACACCTGTCTTCAAGGAATAATATTATAGATGAAAATTATGACAACACAACAATGAATATATTTTGTAGTAACTCCTACATACCTTTTCCAATATTGAAGCTATTTTAAAATAGAACAATTGCAATATTAAAATTTTCATATGCTCTATTCAATGCGGTTAAAATAGCTATCTTTTTTTAATTTGTATTTCTTCCAAAAATTTTCCCTAATTCATCCAAAAGTGAGACTAAAGGATTTGGGTCTAGCTAAATATTTGATTAACTATCACTTATAGATTAGTAGATCACATGAGTCTTAGGAACTTGATCATACTTACTTGAGATACATTTTTTATAGATTGGCAATAGAAGCACTCCATTGACCTCTTTTTAAGAAACAAAAATCTCTTACGCTACACTCTTTCCACAACAACTACTACAAGATTACTTCACAAATGAAAACCATTGATAATTGCTTAATCATTCAATATCCTATAGCAGCCCTTAACACTACATCACACGAGCATAGGCTTCATTCGCACTCTGATACCAAACATAGGCAATGAAAGCTTGATAGAAAATGGTCAAAGATTCAATTAATTATATATCAATGACTACAATATTATCTAAGGCAAAAAATACTTAATCAATAATTGTTAACCACCTACATATGAGTGCATCAGTTAGCACATCAATTATTTCTATTTATAACTTTAATATCATTAATATAATTATCCTAAGATTTCTATAAACTTAAGTCAACTTCTCGCTTTGACATGGTATTCTACATGAGAATTATTTTTGGTATTATTCTTTCGTATGTCTTCCATTTTTAGTTTCTTTCTAAGGCTAAATTTTTTGAAGAATGCATGTCTTGTAAAGACCCTTTTTTGGAGACAGGTTTAGGGTTTGGTGTTAAGCTCAATATAGATTGATCTCTAGTGAGCTTCATAATATATGATCAAGATTTATACCATGTTTCAATAGCTAGAAAATGATATAGATCTATCACATCTCTTAGAGGTCATTCTTGAATAATTCAAGACTTTGTGATTTGAGGGTTTGGGACTGAGAGCTTAAGAACACATCTTAAAGCTACACTTTTTTGATGGTCAAGATACAACTTAACGAAGACCCACTTGGTTTACAGATTTTTTTCTTGAAAATAATATCTTCTTGGAATATGTATTCATGACATTTAATCAATATGCTTTGTTATAAAAGCCTTAATGTGGGGTCCGTATGACAAGGTGAATTTGATGTTTAGAGGATCAATGTAATAAGGGCCAGAATATTTGCATAAATGTCTATCATAGATATTGTATTAAATTATCTAATATATTTCTCAACTAATTTTGTATCTTTATATATGTACAAGGTTTTTATCTATAAAAAAACTGAATAACTATTTTCTTCCATAATTATGAGGTGATGGGTGCATTGGAGATATGGGAAAATTTATCTAAATCTTAAAATATGGATTGAATATCAAAGATAATTCTAAGAAAAGTAGAAACAATATGAAAAATAATAAAACAACCAAATTCAATGAGTTTATCTAAGTTTTATTGTAGATATAATGTTAAACATTAGAACCTAGGAAAATTTCAGCATACAAGGGAATATAAAGAAATGAAGGAAAATAAAGGAGCCCCATCTCTGTTCAAATTTGTTGGAATTCAACTATGATGTTATTGTTGCATTGTAAACTATTTATCCCAACACTAGGTCCTATATTAAAGGTATCAATACTTGGTTCTATGTTTCAAAGTCTCATTTTTGGGTGGACCCAGGTTCTCAACACCCAAGTCGTATCAAAATGGGTTGAAAATTTGTATTTTATAAGAGTTGTGCTTTTTCTTTGGTGATCCAATCTCAATCTCTACTTTTGACCTTTATTTGTTTTCCTACACCTAAAACAATGTTTGTCGTCCTTATATAAATAGCATATATTATCCTTCATAATATCTACATAATTGGAAATGTTTAACTCTAGATAATTGAAATAAAATAGGCTTCAAATTAATAAATAGATGTACCCTATGTTACGAGGCCAAACAAAGTATATATCACTTTTTTTTCAATGTTCTTGTTCAAGGTAGGCCTGGTATGAGATTCTTCTGCAGCTTTCCCAAACTTTTTTTCCTAGACATCTAAAAAAAATAGTGATTGCTTGAAAATTACATATGTATGTATGTATGTCTTGAAATATCTTGACCAAAGTGAAATATAAGACAATAAAATATTATGCCACATCTCCTAATTTTATAACTTATTAAATGACAATGAAAAACTATGTGCTCACAATTCAAACCACCTTTTTTTTCAAATAGCAATAACTTATTTTTGCCAACCCTAACCTAATAGGTTTTCCAACAATCAGCTTGCGCACAAATATATCTATTTATTCAAAATAACTAAATTAACGTATGAAAATAATCCAACCATTAATCCATATCTCTATTCATCAATCCTCGAGAAACGACACTAGACATGGCATTTTGTTGATCACATTTATATAGCCCGAGATTTACTAGTCAGCCTTCAAATTACTTTCAACTTTATAGAATATTAAATCTTCTTTTTAAAAGCTTTGTAAGTTGAAGTCAATTTAGTGCTTCTCTTTACCAAGTAAATTACTAAACATCTGTTAGTTGTTTAGTATTTCTCGAGCGAGACTTCAACATAAGTGTTGCAGGGAAAAACAGCTCCGATTGCCTCGTGCTTTCTATGCTTCGCAATTTTTAGCATTTTCATCCGTTGTATTGAAATGTTTGATACCACATTTATTTCTGCTTGACTATAGAACTTAACATGCTCTTCAAATTCTACCAACAACGCGCCGTTTCGGATTTTTTGAATAGCTTTGGTTTCATACATGAAAGATAATAAACTGGGATATTTGAAAGTCGTAGTTGTCCGCCATTCTTCATCGAGGTTTACATTTTATCACAGTAAAAGTGACAAATGATCTCTTAAGCGGCGCCCTTACACAGTTGAATTGTAGAGCCAATATCCCTTCAGTCAAAGTAAACAGGCATTACTTCCGACGTAATCTTTACCGTCTGGGACACGAATCGATGAGGAAAAAGTATTATAATTCAATATAAAGCACCAATACTTTTATACCTCTTCATACCCTAAGGTTTTCTTGCACTCGCTTTACACAGAGAGATGGAAACGAAGAAATATGTGGGCATGCTCGTGATGATTGCTGCAATTCTGCTGATCTCCTCGAGACCCGTTGAAGAAGAAGATGGAGGACAACTAACACCAATACCGGTACCTCCCTCGCCTGGAGATCCATTCGGTGCTAAATTTGACACCACCACTAATCCTCCAGCGCCCAAACCTGCTGTCGTGCCTTGACCTTAAGCTAAACAATTCATATGCATCCGTCGATGGTGAAGATATTATGGTTTTGGTTTCTAGTTTTTTTTTCTTAATGTTTCTCTCGATTTTTTTCATCTTATATCTTATGGAACTGTCCTTTTATTGTGATGATAAAGAATAGAGAAAATATATTTTCTCAATCTAAGACATGTAATCAGTTTACTCTATTTAAATCATATTGATATGGTTACTTTTCTTATAAAACTGGACAGCGTGTACACTTTAAGTGAATGTTAACGAATGATTAGGCTTAATATTTGGGATGGCTCTTTAAAATTGGAGGATTTGATGCAGCCTCTAATTAGCCGGCCGTATGTCTGTAATTGGGAAAATAGAGTTAGAATTTTCAAAAGATTGTACCCTAGGAAAGGAGTGATTTCTATATATGTGTTTGTGTTCATATTTTAAAATATATTTAAATGGATTATTTTGTTGACCTTATTGTCTCATTATGGATTATTTTGTTGACCTTATTGTCTCATTTGGAAAATTATGGTGACTTTATAAATTTATTTTTATAAATAATTAAATATATTTTCTAAAAAAAATAAAGATATAATTGAATAAAATATTAAGATATACTTTATTTAATTATAATTATTTTATATATGTATAAATAAATAGTCCTTTATTTTAATTCAATTTTTTTATATTGTTTGTTTCTTTTTTTGAAATTTTTTTATAATAGAATTTTAATCAAAATTCACCTATATAGTTTCTAAGTCAAACACAACAATCCATGTTTTATGAATAGTAGTTTACAAGAACCTATGTATCATGAGAATGAATGGAACGCTCAGTCCTCATTGCATCTAGGTGATGCTTATAGAAATGAAGCATTGCACCTTCCTAGGAGTTGACCCATCCAAGTACTACTCCAACTCAAGAAAACTTAACCATGGAATTTCCTTCATGGTTAAGTCCACATAGCTTGTTACCTGATTTTTCAAAATGTTCAACAAGTGTCAAATGTCTCATGAGCCATTTATTATAGAGTCACTTTAGCTCATCAATTGATAAGTGGATGATTTTTTTCTATAGCAAGTCAAATTGTGAAATTTATTTCAAGATTCAACTGCATGGTTTTGGTTTCAAAGTCATTGACAAATGTTTCATGAATAGTGGTTTGCAAGAACCCATCTCTCATGAGAATGAATGGAACACTTAGCACTCATTGTATCTAGGCGATGTTCATAGAAGTGAAGAATTGGGCCTTACTGGGAGGTCTACCATCCTAGTACTACTTCAACTCAAACTCACTTAACCATAAGGTTTTCTCCAAGGTCAAGCCAACTTAGCCTGCTACCCCATTTGAAAGACCAGAAATAATTATTGTCTTATGAACCATTCATTATAGAGCCACTTTAGCTCTTCATTTAATGAGTAGGAGATATAATTCATAGAAATTCAAAATTTGATATTACTTTTAGGATTCAATTGTGCAGTTTTTTTGTCAAACTCATTGATCTAGGTTTCATAAGGAGTGATTCAAAAGAACACAACCCTCATGAAAATGAATTAAACAATTAGCACTCATTACGTCTACATGATGCTAACATATGTGAAGCATTTGACCTTCCTAGGAGGTCTCCCATCTTGTACTACTCCAACTCAAGTCTGCTTAACAAACTAGCTTCCTCCAAGGTTAAGTCCACTTAACTTGATACCCCATTTGTAAAACCTTTAGCAAGTGTTGTTCCCTATGGACCATTCATTATAGAGTCACTTTAACTCACAAATTAACAAGTGGGATATTTGTTCCATAGAAAGTCAAATTATTATCTTACTATCAGTATCAAACTATGTAGGTTTTGTGTCAAACTCATTGACCCATGGTTCATGAGTAGTAGTTCACAAGAACCCATCTCCCATAAAAAAAAGATGGAACGCTTAGCACTCATTGTATCTTTATGATGTTTATAGAATTCACTGCATTTGACTTTCCCAGTAGGTCTCCCATCAAAGTACTACTACAACTCAAGAAAGCTTAACGATGGAGCTTCCTTTAGGGAGACACTCATTTAGATTGATACCTTAATCACCAAACATTTAGAAAGTGTGGTGGCTTATGAACCATTTATTATAGATATAAGTAATCTCATTTATTGATAAGTAAGTGATATTCCCAATAATTTGTGTATATCTATAAATATTTGACAATGTAGTTTTCACCCTTCCTAAGAGCACACCCATCCTAGTACCAGTCCAACTTAAGTGTGCTTAACCATGAAGTCTCCTCCAAGAATATTTTGGGTGATGTGTTAATTTAATATTTGTATTTAAGACATATAATTTTAATTTTTCAAAATAAATCTTAATGTAAAATGTAATTTGTGTTGCCTACAGTCCCAAGTTATCACCAACAACCTTGAGATATGTCACATTTTTAATGTTTCATATTTGGAAAAACTAGTTGAGAATAACATTCTCAGATAGACAATATTGCAAGATCTTGATGAAGAAGGTAAAGTATTATTAGAATCAAAGTTTTTGATAAAAAAATCTCAAAAGAATTCAAGGAATAGAGAACTTGAAGGATGTAATATTCATTAGAGGAATCTACTTGCTAAATATGTCATATGCATATATGTAGAGTTCATTTAGAAAAACCTACACTTTGGGATAATTTAGGGAAATACTTCTTAGGAGAGGGGGAAATGCTAAGCCCTTATTCCTAAAGTACAAATAGGCCTATGAGTAGTCAATATGTGGCTATTATAAAATTAATTAAGTCTATTACTATTATCATTATATTGTTATTCTCATATTTAGGTCTTCCTAGGGATTATATAGTCATATCTAGGTTGGGTTGGGTAATATCCTAATGATGTGAAAGAGATCATAAACATTCTTATATTATCCTAGTGTATGGAAATCATAAATTCATCAACAATAATTATATTATGATATTCAATATATTCTACCTAAAATGCTCTCTTGGTCACCTAACCTTGACCATAAAATTTTGAGTTAACCACTCTTAATAAGTACTAAAATGTTATGTCGAGTTAGTGCACTTTATTATATCAAACCAGATTGTATTTTTGTACCCTTGATCACCAAACTCTAATGTATAAATATATTAATGAAGTAAACCTTAAAGCTAAATGAAATCTAGGAAAGCTAGTTCCGTCTTCATGTGCTAAAGCCTAAACTAGTGCATCTTATGTATGGTGGAGATGGATAGTAATGGTGTTATAATAAAAAATAAAAAATTATTTTTAAATTAGGTCCCTTCAAGTAATCTAATATTAATGGTTGTTTAGAATATACTAAAAAAGAATATAATAGAGATATTTTTTTGGTATAGATAAAGGAGAGCACCTCTCCCAATAAAATGATGTGCATTATCCTATAATTAATAATAAGACCCTAGTGAGAAAACTATGCCATATCAGATTAAACAAGCTAATTATAATGTAAAAGAAAATAATCTATTATATATTTAATATGTGATAATCCTATAAAATTAATTAATGAAGATTAATATAATAATAATTTTTAATTCAAGAAAGTGTAGTAGGGTCCCAACCCATATTTAATTTGAAATAGATAATTAGACCAAAATAGTATATAATTAAAAATAGTAGGGCTACTTGCCTAGTGACCCAAGAACATTACACAACTTTACTAACGCCAATGACCAAAACTAATATAGCAGAAATAAAAATTGGGATCAAGTAGTGGGCCTAATAAAATAATACAGGTATACTAGGATTGAACCTTTCTCTTGTTGAAAACCAAAGTCCAAGTAGAAGAATCCTTTTCAAAAGAAGCGAATGGAGTAGTCTTGGAGGAACCACTTGAGGTAGTAAACGAGACACCGAGGTGAACCTCTCAATTGTAAGGGTAGTACCTTTAGTCTAGGGACATAGTTAGGAACCATGGATAGAATGTGGATAGAACTCAAGAGCTGGTCAACAGGAGCCATAGGAGGCGCCACCAAAGTATGAACATCATGTGCCATTAAAATAGATACCATAGGACTAGGACTATCTTGAGCTACCAAAATAGGTGGAACAATAGGAGAGAGGGGTTATGTGTTCAAAAAATACTTAGACCTAAAACTTGAATCAAAATGCAAAACCATGAGATGGAATCCTTCAACGTCTTTCCATGAGATTGACGAATAATGTAGAGACAAGAACCAAAAAAGAAAAAAAGAAGCGAAAATTCCTATTGTATAATATTTATACTAGAAATGGATCCTTCATAGTTTGTAATCTATTTCCAAGTCAAATCCTCCACTCAAAGTAAATTCTCATTAAGAAATGGCTTTCAAAATTCCAAAACCACAAAAATCCTAGCATTGGAATTGTTTGAGAATAGGTTGGTATTAGGGTCAACTTTAAGGAAATGCCCTAGTGTATTACCTATTTCCTTAGAATAAAATTTTCTTCGAAAGAAATGTGAGAGGTGAGGCAACCTTATCTAGGTAGTGGAAAACCTAGTAGGTTCAACAAGTGGGTTGAAACAAGGCATCCAAGGGTGAAGGGAAAAATGATGTAAGCCCCATATCTAGACACCCATGGATAGGATAACATCAATGTCAAAGAAGATAATAAAGAATTTATTGACATCTTCCCTTTACCTAAGACCATTAGGCTCTAGCTCTCTAATTCTTGGAGTGTATCATTAGGAGTAAGGGCCATATATGATTGTTCTTTACAATTAGCACCAGCTTTTCCAAATAGGAGATATAATTATGAACCTTCTAACAACTCCATAAAAGAGGAGGCATAGGGTAGGCATTTTGTAGTCAAAATTGAAGACACATCCAAGTGTTTTCAAAATAACTCAGCATAGAACTTCATCATAGGAGAGTTGACAGAGACATCTAGGATGATATGAGCCTCAACAATAGTCAACAGAGTTCTTGCAAAAAGGGATGCATTATTTGAGATATTCACCACGCTATTATAGGCACAAGAGCTATTACTCATTGTAATAAAGGGCATGAGACATGCATTTGAAATTACGAAGATGGACGTTTAATAATATTATTTACATAGATAATGTTTTGAATGAACAATATTTTAGAAACGTGACTACAAAGAAGATATTAGTACTAAGATCTATTCTTGAAACAGGAGAATAATCCTTAAAGAATTTAGATTTTAGGTATCTGAATATTGAAACTGATTCTATGTGTATATATAAAACTTACACCATTCATAATATATATAAATATATGCAAAAAATAAATTATCTTAAATTTTATGAATATGTTATCTATTCTATTAAAATTACGATAACATTAATTAAAAATAATATAACAAAACATTCACTATAATATTCTTACATATATATCTTTTATTTTTTTAAATATAAAGCTGCAAACACCACTAAATAAACTTTATTTATAAATACAAAAGGAGTAAAGAGTTTGCATAGGGAAACTCATTAGTTATTATAACTACAACTAACATTTACCTAGATGAAAGGCAACTCTTAAAAATGGCCAAAAATAAATTAGAATTCTTTTATGTTTTCCTGGACTTTCACGATCTATAAACCAACTTGCATTATAACATCAGTTATACAATATTTTATATCTCGAGTTCCACACATATGTGCCCATTTTGGGAAGTGTCTATAACCACACATATCGTAGCTATATCATCCTAGTGTCATCTACTGACATGAATTACACTGAAACTGTTCTCTGCAGGGCTCAGAGATTCTACGGATTATTTAGTTGCGTCTTCCGGTTTGATTGACTTCAGGACACCCCTTATCTGTGTTACAATCTCACTTATCGTTGGTCTTTTGGATGCCTCATTCTGAATGCACTTTGTTGCCAAAACCAATACATCATAAAAAGATTTCAAATCAATTGTTGTTAGACGAAGCCTTTTATCAAGGATGTCTGTCAATTGACGGCCAGAATCTTCATTCGCCTCCACATGAAGCATCACCTGTTACATTCAAATGATTGTACATTTCATTTGGTAGAACTATCAATGCACAAAACTTAAAGGCAATGAAACCAGAAGTATATAAAATCTAACCCATTTGACAAGGCTGAGTTCTTCTTCTGATCGCTCCAAGGCTATTGGTTTTCTGCCGCATATGATCTCCAATAATACCACTCCAAAGCTGTACACGTCACTTCTCTCCGTTAACTTGCTCGTATGGAAATACCTTTTTATTAATGAAAACAATAATGAGTTTCATGGAAGCGGAGGATTATAAGTTGATGAATTGTATAACCATCTCAAACTCAAACCAAACAGGCATTTCGAGATATTAATTTTAAAACAAATCAAATCATAAAACCTCCATAAATTAAACCATTCCGAAGTTAAAAAATGAATTTGATTGATTTGTATGCATTGTCAAAAAAATTCTACAACTGTTGTAAATCTAAATATGGATATGGTAAATGGATTTTTATTAGATATATGAATCTTTTATGAATCATTATTTGGTCTACATATGGTATTTAGTTCAATCTATTTTACCATGATAATCACAATGGTAAATTGAAACTGTAAAAATAGAAAAGAATACAATACTAACTCTGGATCTAAGTATCCAACTGATCCTTTAATGGTGGTGGTCACGTGTGACCCACTGTCATCGCCAATGATTTTTGAAAGGCCAAAATCTGCCACTTTTGCTCGCAGAGTGGAGTCAAGCAGGATATTTGAGCTCTTCACATCTCTGTGAATGATTTTTGGTGTGCAGCTTACATGCAGGTATTCAAGTCCTAGTTCAAACAATATAGAAAACACCGAAACAAAATTCAAATGGAAATCCATAAGTCACGATTAAGAAATATGGTTCAGAAAAAGTGTAGATTTATCCCAAACTGTCTGGAGTCATCGATTTACACTACCCATTTACTACCTTCTGCTGCATCTAAAGCTACTCGAAGCCTAGCTTTCCAATCCAGTATAGAAGAAGAGGCCAAGGAACCTGCAGAATATAAATGAATACGAGTATTTATTAGAACAGGTAAGGGCTTAATGTTAGTTTAATTTATGTATTAAACGATTCAGTAAATAAATAGGCAATCACAATTTTAGATTAAAATACAATCGCCAGTTGATCAAGCGGCTTGCATTCTATGCTCTTTTTTATTAAAAAAACAAAAGTAAATCTACTAACTCACCGTAGAGGTGATCTTTAAGCGATCCGCAGGGCATGTGATCGTAAACAAGCATAAGTTGTTTGGAGTCATTGCAGAAACCACGCAAGGATACCAAGTTCTTGTGATTCAATCGAGAAAGAAGATCGATCTGCTTCTCAAACGTAAAGCATAGCATATCGACTGTTTATTTGTATCGATTAATCTCACTAGATTAAAATCTAAGTAACAAATTTGAAACCGATGAAACACTTTCTCATTACCTCGTTCAAGAACTCTCTTGCTCCTTGTTTTGATGAGGACGAGAGAAGTTTTACGGCCACATCTTTTCCACCCTCCAATTTGCCAAAATAGACCTTTCCGAAACCACCTTCCCCAATTTTTTGGCTCATATTCTTTGTAGCTCTCATCATCTCCTCTATACTAAAAGAACGAGACTTCATAAGGTTGGGTACAACGACAGTTTCACCTGCAATTGCGATGCAAAGAATAAGTATACCAAATCACTTAACTATTAATGGCTAAAAGGAGCCAAGCTGAAGTTCGTACTTTCATCGGTGTTTATATCCTCCGTTTGCCTTAGTTTCTTGGAGTTGCGTCTTTTACGCCATATACTAAATAATATCAGTACAACTAACGTGGCAACTGCAACGCCAATAGATGATTTAATAAAAGTCCGGACTTTATTATCCTTAGACTGGCACTTATCTTTTCCCGTACACAGATGAGGATTCCCGGAATAACTGTAGAAGAATGTTAAAAGAGTGTTATGCATACTTAAAAATCTTTGCGTTTTCCCCCACTTATTGAGAAATAAACAAGACTAATTTGCTTTAGAATAGAATTACCTGAGGTTCAATAAACGATTCTTCAAAAGGCCTTCCGGAAGAACTCCGCTGAAATTATTGTTTTCTAAATTTCTGGGAGGGGTAGAAAAGAGTGCATGGTATAAATACAAAAAATATTCTGTGTTACTTAGACTACATCAAGTAACCGACTTCTGCAATTAAATGGAACGTACAGTTGTTGTAAGTTACTGAATCGGGTCAGACAGTCTGGGATGATTCCTGTTAAGTAGTTGTTTTCAAGGCGTCTGAAAATTGCAATCAAACTGTCATTAGCCGGGAAAGAAGCGACAACCTGTAGATAATATCTCAAATATTTTGAGACTACTGAAAGTCGTTTGTGACAGAATTCAGCTCACATTATCTTCAATTTGGTCAAGATACACAAGTCTGGCAATGTTCCTGATAAGTTGTTGTTCTGAAGAGAACTGTTTAAGATGGGAGTTAGCAAAATCGTGAGAAAGAAGTTTTGAAACGAAAATTTAACACATTACATCAAAATTTGGAGTTCTTACATGCTTCTCAATTCAGTCATCTGGCTGATCCGTCGTGGTAGAGGTCCAGAGAGATTCCTTTCTGACAAATCACTGATTAAAAGTAGAACTCATAATGATCTATTATAGAAGCTATGATGGGTTTACATCTACTTAAAACCTAATGAAACATAGAAAGACTAAATCCCTGCTGTACGTCAACTTACATATTCAAGATTCTCAGAGGAAGGTCTTTGCTGCATATGATTCCAGTCCATTCAATACCAAAGCAAGGATCCGATATCCAGCTTTTGATACCAAATGCTCTTTTAATTGACAAAAGCGCACCAACTGCAGTTTAACAACAGAGTGGTCTGTCAGAAGAAATCATGGTTGAAAATTGACTCAAAACAATCAAGATATTAAAATATTACCATCCCCTGCGTATGTTTCTGGCTTGCTCTCCATTATTTTATAATACTCAATGGCGTTAATTAGAGGACCACGGCTAGATTTTCGTGGTTGGTCTAGGGTTTCAAGAGATATCACTACTTCACTTCCCTGTGTGTAGTTGTAAGTGAATGGCAGCTCAATGGAATGTTTTTTCAAAGCACCGTCAATGTAGCCAACTTCTTGTTCATTTACCATAACATTGAAATTCCTCGCCTCTGAATTGTTAAGTGCCTCGACTTCTGCAAAATATAGTACAATAAAAGTTCTAGTATTCTGTTGTGAGAGTATTAAACGCAATCGATTAATAGTCGTTTTGGAAATTACAGCAGTCTGCATCACAACCGTGGGAGGAAAGCTGGTGGTATTACTCTTATTCAAAACCATTCTGTTCGAATGTGCCTTTTCAATAAGAGTATTGTTGTATAGATCAAACATGAACCTGTCCGGATTCCACAAGCGGTCCAATCGGTCTTGAGGATACCTGATCAGGAAAAAATTATTCGACTCTCTAATGTGATATATTTTTACTTCAAATGTCTCTGTTTTTATAAATGGTTAATTTTAGGACTTATCTTATTAACTAACACTTTTCTATTTTAAGTTATCTGAATTCAATCAAATAATAATAACTATATAGTAGACATTAGATTTCTACATTCTATAGCAATTATATTTTCTGTTTCTGGATTCTACTGTGTTAATTTTATTTGCATCAATATTTTGGATCATATTCAACGATCCATCCTTTTCATACAGCTCTCTTACATTCTGATGATAGATCATTGAATATGATCCAAAATGTTGATGCAAAAAAATGACACAATAGAATCCAGAAACACAAAATATAATAACTATATATCCAAAGAGGAACATCAATTCATTTATCTCTGTTTTTGTATACCAATGTGAAGACATAAATTTTATAGTTACTAGATAGTGAATATGAGAAGAACCCTGTTCTTATAATGATCGGTAACCTAATAATCTTGTTTAAGAAAATAAATACCTGAGAACCTCAGAGGATCGGGCACCCAGATCATATCTTGATAGTGAACTCAACATTATTCCAGGCTTAACCTGAGCCTCATAGAGGCTGCCTGAAAGACTCCTCAACTCAATTGCAGATATGAAAGGATCGCTGCTATCTGAAGTTCGAATCAAGCAAACATAGAGGACGCTACTAGAACTGGTGATGATTGTTTCTCCTGTAAATTGGGGGATTTCGGCAGACCGAATGGTCTCCATCTTCTGAGTAAGCATGCCTTGTGTCTCCAGAGAAACGTTGAAGCTGGGAAGCTCTTGGATTCCATTATAATCTCCAAAAAGAAACCACAGGCGTAACAGGTAAGGGACATTGATGTCTAAAGGCAAGCTATAGCAAGACTTGTTTAGAGGCTTTGGAAAGTAACGCAATGACTGCAAGTGATATGGTATACTAGAATTACTAACATTGGCTATCTCACCAACGTCTACATAATTAACATCAGAACTCCATGTTAGATTCGTCACGTAATCAGTGTAGTTAATGTCCCCGCCACAGTTAATGCTCAGGAATCCTGCTTTGCAACAAATGAGAACTAATCAGAGAAATACAGGAATGAAGAGATAGTTAGAATAAAATTTCCTGATTAGTGCTACCTGGCTGGGCGGAAACTATGACAAGAAACATGAACACGTTTGTGATGAGGATAAGTAGAGCTCTGCCTGTCAAAATTAAATTGCCCATCCGCTCGCAGAATAGTTTTGAAACGGATGCTGACAAATTCTGTCTACATAGCATATGCAAAAGTTTCGTTGAACATTATAATCTTACAAAAAGTTCATGGCAAATCAAGCAGTTGGCCGAACTTTGGAGGTTTGAATAGTTCATATTTTACCTGAAGTCTATGTTCTTCCAAGGAGGTATTACAGGTCTAATTTTGGATCAGGGCTGACGTTTTATCTTGCACCCGCCTAGAGTCAGCATTATCGGCAATCACATTGTTCTTCAGCATTATTCTAGATGCATGACCCCACTCGAGTGCTACAATGCGAACAGACTGAATTCTAGCTTTAAGAAAAGTTGAAAGAGCCAGAAGTGAAGCAAACGTTTGTTTTCTATAATACTATGATGTTTAATTGTGAAAATATTTGTTTATTATATGATAGTGTTTGACTGTAAGGCAATTCTGGATCATTCTATAGTGGTGTTCGATAGTGTTTGATTTTCTATTCATTAATGGTGAAGGTTACCTAATTATAATTGTTCAGTCATGATAATAATTCATATTAAGGTAGCGTTTATTGAATATAGAGATGTTCTCCTAATTTTTAATCAATTCAAAATTGAAATCTAAGATGTTCTAGAATTACAAACTAACTAAAATTTCGGATATGTTAGATAGATTTTTAAATTTGATAACTGATTTTTTCTATTAAATAATTTTTGAGATTAGATATATTATATATGACGAAAAGATTGCGTACTTTGTATATCACATGTCCTTTAGATATAAAAGTATTTTTTTTATATTTAAGATACTATAAATTATGTCTTTATGTAGAAATATGGATTGTAAGAAGCCATTGAGTAAGAAATTACTAAATAGACTATGAATACCATCATTCATCAGCTATGTAGAGCATATTTAAGGTATGTGAGGAATAACAATTATAGTTATATGAATTAGTTGAGGCCTACTTGATCTTGTGAGTCAAATGATTGATGAAGAGTTACATTTTACCTTTGATGGAGATATAGTTATAGAGACAAATTGCATGAGTTGAAGAAAAATGATCTTGAAAAACCTTTGGTTAATTGTTTAATCCTATAGTTTCTGAAAATAATTGTGGTCTCTTATATCTCCATGGTCTACTTATAGAGGACCTAGAATGAGATATAATATCTAGTTTTAGAAAAGGTTCTGAAGCTTGAATCTTGATATTAATTTGTAATCGAGAATTACTAATAGGGTGATCCCACAATAGTGGGTTACACATTTTTGCCTAAATGGACATTGAAGTCTACATTTTGAAAAAAACTTTTAGATTCGGATGCATATTGTCGTTAAACCGTTCAAAATCGGAAGATGAAGTAAACTAGAGTCTTTTAGGATTTTTTTGTCTAGATTCTAAATATTTTCTTTTTTTTTTTTTTTTTTGAATTGATTTGAATGGTTTTGTTTTTCTCCCACTAAAACTGCTATGTTGCTGAAAATGTCATTTTCAAAGAGTTACATTGACTTCATAAAGCATAAATTTTTTTCTAAAATAGATATCAATGCGCTTCTTTCGAATTTGGTTTTTTAACATCCATACGGAGGGCATGCAACTGGTTTGATGACATTGTCATGATTATTGCATATTTTACGAACATTTGAAGTAGAGTAAACCATAATTTTGACATACCTTGATTGCATAGCTTATAACTTGTGTATTTATCAAAATTCATTTTTTTTTATAGAAAGTAGACTCAAAGCCAGAGGGCACTATTATTTTTCAAAAAAAATAAAATAAAAATTCTAATATTATTCATTGAACGTCAAACTTGGAGGTTTATATTAGATAAAAAAATGTACATTCGATGCACGTCAAAAAATATAGACCTAATTAATCCAAAAATTGTCAAATCTATATTCGTTAGAAAGATCATTCAGAGTACTTGTGTGATACAAAAGGATGTCTCTCTATTCTTCCATTTGAGCCCCGCGCTTGAGCCCCGAAAGCATGAAAACAACAAATTTTTGTTAGCCTCTACAAATGGCCTCTAATTAGAGGGTTTCAATAGAAACTACTTTCAATAGAAAGTAGTTTCGATCGAAAATAATTAGTTTCAATCGAAACTACTTTCTATCGAAAGTAATTGAGTGAAATTTCCATATTCAAGGATTTTGGATAGAAAGTAATTTTGATAGAAAGTACTTTCTATCAAAAGTCTCTACTTTCTATCAAAAGTTCTTTCTGTTAGAATTACTTTCTAAATTTGCTTTCTTTGCGAGTTTCAGAAGGAATTTCTTCCTCCAAAAAAGTGTAACCCACTATTGTGGGTTCACCCAATAAGACATTATTTTATAGAGTTTAGTGGAATTTTGACAATGGAAAAATACAGTAACAATAAAAAAATATTAAATTAGAAAGTGGAGCAAACAAGCTATTGATGAAGATATTACAAAGATCAATCCAAACTAGTTCTGCATCCAATCTTATGCATCTTCACACCCAAAAGCTTCAAGTGTATCCATGATAGAACTTAGAGATAGATTTCCTCCTCCTTCGTACAATAGTTCACAAAAAATAGCATCCAAATCTCTAACCCTAAGAGAAGTGAGATAAGAAGGCCCCTCAAAGTGACCATCTAAGGTATGTACACAATATAAGGAAGAACACGGTGATGTTAATTGATATACTATGTCTTGGTGCAATCAACTTATGGTCAAAATATGAGGGTCTAATAGGGGCAAAAATGTAGTTTATTGAGCTTTGAGGCTATTAGTCATTTGATCGAATGGAGTCACACTAGGCTTAGAGAGAATAGTTTATGGAATAAAATAGCACCTATAAATCCTCAAAATGAGCAATATAATCCTTAGGATACAACAAAAGATGCTCAAGAAGAGTATTTCTCTTCCATGTCCAAATAAACAACATCTAATAACCACATGAACATGCTAAGATCAAGCATCAAGTCCAAAACTGATTCCTAGAATGAAAAGGAATGCACTCATAATTCACCATCCCACACCAATACCAATAATTTACTTGTAAAAATACTTCATTATGTAAATATTCTGATATGTCAACTTACACCAAGCTACAAGAGAATGAGTTGTGGGTAAATTTTTGAAAATTTAATTACATCGTCAGAAATTGACCAATAGCCTCATTAATAGCCTTGTTAGATGAGGTGTGCAAAAAATCTAAGTGAAGATAAGGAAATCTTACCCAAATTGGTGTTATGATAATAGAATCCTTCAAAGGGTTGAAGGAAGGATGCAAATGCTAATTTAATAGAGGATGTGTATGCTACATCTAGTTTTCACTATTTAACACAGCCTGTTTATCACTAGAAACATCAAAATAAATGACAAAAAATATCTTTGGAAGAGAAAATATCTATCATACCCTCAACTAGGGGACTCTAATGCTAAGAAATTAATCAATACAAATAAAACATAAAGGGCATGCAAACAGAATTGTAAATAAAACAATTTCCATGATTAAATTCTCATACTTGAAAATATTATGTTATAGAGACACCACAAGAGTAGTATTAGTAGTTGGAAAGGGATTTTTTTTCTCAAACACATACCCATGTTGATTTCCTTAATGTCCATGATAATAGAAGGAAATTTTTGTTATTCTAGAAATGTAAATTAGTTCTTATTTTAAAATATTATCAAATTATTACTTATTTAAAAATATATTAGTTCAATATGTCTTATAGATATATATAAAGAAAATGTTTGTGTAGAATATTCCTCCTAAAATATTTCTCGCATTTACTTTCTTTCTAGTATATAATCAATTAATGATTACCTTTAAATACATGTTTAATAGATATCTATCATGGAAAATCTCGTAAGTTTAAGCCTAGATATCATTTTCCAAAGCTATAAATTTAATCATGATCAAAGTTTCATCATTCATAAGATCGTTTTGAAATTCATGCTTTTGGACAAGATTAGGCCTATCAAAAAGTTACTATCTTTTTTTGAGTTGAACTACATAGTTTTGGAGTATAGCAAAATTGAGTTTTGAAGGGGCCCCGCAACCCTTTACAATAGAACTAAAGATAAAGCATTAAAGTGCCAAAAATACTAGTCCACAAAAAATAAAGATAATTAGCGAAAAGCCAGCATCAACTCTACATAGAGCTAGGCCAAAAAAACACCAGCACCACCCCCAAAAAACCCAACCAAAAACAAAAAACCAAAATCCACCTAAAAGATATCTTCGATAATTTTTCCTACCTCTTCCCCAATTTCAGATATTTTATTCATTGTGTCGCGTAGAAAAAAAACATCATTGGAAACAAAAGTTTCCTTCTTCTTCAGATTCATGATGGTGTGCTTCCCCAAACAAGGATGAGTGGCATCATTATCATCAGATTCCTTGTCCAAAATCACCATGGCTTTTGAGGGGTCATTCCTTTCGAGATAGCTGACGAGGGCATCCATAATTTTGGCCATAGTTATCATACCCTCATGGTAATCCAAGAGGGCTTTCCTCAGTGTATGAGCATTGTTATCCACCTTCTTGGCCAGTTAAGTGATCTTTTTATCCAAGTTGTCAAGCCTACCCTTCCTGTAATTTTCCTCACCATCACAATTTTTAATCTTTTCTTTTACATCCTGATTAGTGATCACTAAATCCTTGATTCGCTGGAAGACCTAGCTATCATACTTTAGAGCCTTTTTTTACACAGAGATGGCCATCTGGAATTTAGAATAATCAAAGGTGTAAGGGTTTTCTGAATTCAAATTCATCGAGGTAGGGAAGCCCTTTCGCGACGGCTGGTTGTTCTATTCCATGGAGTTGTCATAGTTAATCATTTTAATTGTTTGAAACCCTTCACCGAAAATGCTAGCAGTTGTAGGAGATGGGGATTCCTTAGCCTCGTTCAGCTCCAGAGCTTAGCTCCCTTATTATTGGATAAGATATTCGGTAACCTAGACTCAACACTAAGTGTCCTTTTCTAATCATCTTCTAGCTTATCACAACCAAGATTCACTTGGATATAAATTTCCTTCTCCATGATCTCATTAATTTCCATATCCTAGACCTCATTTTTTCCCCTCTCATCCTACTCTTCCTCATACTCCTCTCCATTCTTCTTCATTGAGGTCTCTTCCTCTTTCTCTTCATTCATTTATCAAGCATCATCCCCACTTTCATCCTCCTCAACAATATTCATACTGGTATCCTCATCCTTTTCAAATTCCATACTAATTTTCACATTTTTTGCTGACATTAGGTTAGGATGACCCAAACTTTCCCCTTCCCCCTAGAAATTTATGTTTCCTCGTCATTGGCGATACGAGAAACTTCTTATTTTCATTCATCGCCAAAATCTTATAGTCCTCATAGATAAGTAAAATTAGATCTTTGTGAAGAACCAGGGAAATAACTTTCTTCATATGTTTGTTGAGGCTATCGATTAACTAGAAACATAAGTAGTAAGTCAATGAAACCCTCTTTTTGTTCTTGAAGTGGTTCAAGATAAAATAAAAGTGGTAGGTGTGATCTCTTGTAAACCTCCCTTCAACTATAACATACTCCATGATGAGAGTGAGAACATACTTCCACAACTCTTTGATCTTTTCTATGTTATAATACTCTTAAAAAGTCTTTCCCATCATCTAACATTCATTATCATCCCTTGTAAAGGTTTTCACAGCCCCATGCGAGACCTTTTTGTCACGATAAAAGCTTAACCCAATATGTGGCATTCCCACATTACAGTAGCAATAAGCTTATCCATGAGCTTAAACTTGCACCCATACAAGGAAAAGTGGCCCATCGCCCAATGCTTAGAGATTTTTTGAACAACCATCTTTTCTCTGACCTTATCATATCCTTTTAGGCACTCCATAAAAGATGTACTCTTTCCTTTTGACAATTTATTCCATACTTTCAGCTCCTCAACCTATTTACTATAATCGTCTGGTTCTTCTCTACAAAGATCACCTCCCATCCTCACAAAATTTTTATTCACAACAGAAACCTCAGAAAGGTAGCTTTGAGATAACAATAAACACAAATTAAACACAATGTAAAACACCCAAAAAGCATTAGCATAATCATTATTTATATGCACTCCACCTCCACAGAGGCATGTGCACATGCCATAATTAGGGTAAAAGTGACAAGTTGCCATCATCGCAATTATTAAGGATATGGCTAACTTTTTTCATGATCCTTTCATATCACACAAAGACAAATATATCTTGGGGCATTAAGATTTCCCCTTCCCGAGTAATGATTTTATTGCAATTAACCCCAGAATTAGCCAACCTATCCTTTGAAGCATTAATTTCATGGTAAGTGTTCTTAATGATCACATTATTAAAGAAGTTGATGATTCCATGATTTTTTTTAATCATAGATTTGATAGACAATGATGATTTATTTGATTCATCAAGACACTTTATAATATTCATCGAATCCCCTTCCAGCTGTAAAGTTTTAAATTTCAAATCTTTGACAATAGTCAAATCTTTCCAAACCCCCATACCTTCTGCAAAATGACTAGATTAATCACCCAAAGGATCAGTCACCGCCGATAGGTAAAAAATAGTAGAATTCCTAACAATTCCCCTAAAACCAACCTTCCTTGAATTTCCTTTGGAAGCCCCATCAAAGTTAACCTTGATCCATCCAGGCGGTGGGGATAACTAGACAAGCCCTTCCCTAGGGTTAAGATTTTTTAAGGCTGAAGGGATATCTTCCATCTTTCTCAAAGTCTAATTAGGCCCTTTAGTTGTTTAACTCAGAATAATTGAGAGATTCCACAATCCCTCTATATCTTTTGTCAGCAATTAGACCCAGGGAAGAAGCTTTATCGCTAAACATTCTATTGTTTCTTTACTTCCATATGTGCCAGAAGATATAAGGAATAGAGAGATTCCAAAGCTCAATGGTTTTTTATTAGAACTTGGGCACTTCCATTGAGAAAATAAATATTCTAAAGAGTTTTAGAAAATCCATAAAATATCCCATTTTTTCATAAATAGAGCACAGACTTGATGGGAGATATCACAATGGATAAACAAATGAAGTGCTTATTCAACATTCCTGCAACAAAGAAAACATTGATTAGGGAAAGAGAAACCCTTTCTTTGAAGGTTATCCAAGGTTAGAAGTATATTTTGAAGGGCCAGCTAGTTGAAAAAATTAACTTTAGAAATAGACTTTTTCAACCAAGCTTTTGCCCAAAAAGGTCACTGCCCCTCAATGGAATGAAAAGTAATGGCATAAGCCACATAGAAATTTTGACTCGGGTTGTCACCCCAGACCATGAAGTCCTTTGAATTAGGAGATATAGACATTTAATATAAAAGGATATAAATAGCCTTTAAAGGGGATTCCGCCCTAGAGAGGGAGACCCATTCAGAGTCGTTCCAGTAATTAGACACCCAAAATTTGAAGGAAACGTAGCATTGGTTTTTCCACACCATAAAAGAGGAATATTCAACAACAGGTATATCTAGTAACTATATATCTTTCTAGAATCTTATCTTCTTGCCATCACCCAGTTTTCATCTTCTTCCTGAAGTAGCCAGATCTTTAGAGAATTGGACAAAGTTCCAAATAAAAGACCCCTCCACCAAAAAACAAGGAATCCAAAAATATTCTTTAGAGGGCTGAGAGTATAAATATTTTCTCTTCCAAATTTGACTCCATTCCCTATGTTATCTTAATACTCGCCAAATTTTCTTAGCTAGAAGAGCCTTATTGATAACCTTAACATGTCTAATACCCAATCCTCCCAGCCTTTTAGGCTTACAAAATTTATCCCAAGAAACGAGTAGGATATGTTTCCTCTCCTCAACTCTCGACCAGAGAAAATTATTTTGGATTTTCTCTATAGGCTCATAAACATTAGTAGGGATTCTAAACAAATGAAGGGAATAAATGAGAAAGCTTTGCAAAGAGGATATCAGTACAAGTACATTTCCCACATTACTAACCAAAGCCGCTTTCCATCTAGCAAGCTTCTTATTTAATCTATCCAACAAGAGATTCTAGAAAGAGTCAGCAGGTTTGAGACGAAGAGGAAGACAAAGGTAAGTAGAAGGGAAATCTACTTTACCACATCTAATGATTTTAGAAATTTTATCTTGCCTCTCCTTCATATTATTAATGAATAACATAGAACTTTTGGCCTAGTTTATGTTATGACCACTGGCAACCTCGTAGGTATTGAGGACCAGTTTCATGAATTTAGCTTCTTTGACCAAGGCTTCCCCCATGGTTAAGGTATCATCCACAAACTACTTATGAGAGAAAATAAAATCATTAGAAGTAGGTCTTAGGCCCCAAATTTTTTCTTCCTCCACAAATTTTCTAATAAACCTGCCCAATCCCTTTTCCAGAATAGTGAAAAGAATAGGAGAAATATGATCCCCTGTCCTTAGCCCTCTTGGGGATTTAAAAAACTTTGAAGGAGAACCATTAACCAATACCTCTGAATACACAGATCTAAAGAGCTAGCTGCAACATTGAATCACCTTATCACCAAAACCAAAGGCCTTATTAATCTCCTGTAAAAGACCCCCAATCCACCCTATCATAACCCTTGGAAAGATCAAGTTTCAAAAATAAACCGTCTTTTAGCCATAATTAGTGAATGAATGTTCTCATGAACCGCTATAGTAGAATTAAAAATCTATCTACAAGGGACAAAACCATTTTAATGGGGAGAGATGATCATGGGAATAATTTATAGCATTCTAGTGGTAAGGACTTTTGAAATAATTTTATAAAAGGAATTGAAGAGACTAATAGGTCTGAATTTATTTAGAGATTGATCCCCATGAACTTTTTAAATGAGGACAACAAAAGTAGCAGTAAACTCTTACAAAAGATTCTTGGAGTGAAAAAATTCTTTGACTGCCCCACATATGTATTTTTCCACTATGGCCTAGAACTTATGAAAAAATAACATCGGAAACCCATCAAGACTGGGGGCCGAGTGCATTTTCCCCCTTAAAGGAAAAAACCACATTCCAAATTTCCTTGTTAGAAGACATCACTGACATGGATTTTTTATTTTCCTCATTCACAATAGACGGGATTGAGCCAATAAGTTTCTCCTACTCCAGAGGATTAAGATTTAAATTAGAGGTTAAAAGGGAAGAGAAGAACCTGGCTGTTTCGAATATGATGTCCTCATCCTTTGTCAAAGTACCATGATCCAATGTAAGCTTGTTGATTCTACTGGAAGCTCTATACTTGAGAGTGGTCATGTGGAAGTATTTAGTATTCTTATCTATTGCCTCAAGGCAAAGAGGTCTAGATCTCTGCCTCCAAAAAACTTCCTCCTGAGCAATAATATCATGGTATTTAGTGAAGGTATTGGATTCCTTTTCCTGTAAATCCATAGATACTCTATCCAGCTGAATTTTATCCTGGATTTCCTTCAGATTAATCTGAATATAGGTTTTTATTTGGAAGATATCCCCAAAGACATCTTTATCCAACTCCTAAATTTTCTCTTGGCCTGTCCAAATTTATTAGCGATTCTGAACATCATCATACCTTAAATGTCTATATACCATAAATTACTAATGCATTATTCAAATGATGGGTGAAACAACCAGATTATTTCAAATCTAAAAGGAAAGTTCCTTTTACTATTAAAAGGATCTTCCAAAAAAGAGATATGGAAATGATTAGATCCAATCTTAATAACAACTAACAGGGAATAGTAAAATCTAGCAAGCCATTCATAAGAAATCAGAGCTCTATCAAGAAAAACATGAATCAAATCATTACCGACTCTTCTGTTAGACAAGGTGTAATTTATTCCCTGAAGGTGAACATCAATAAGAGCTTTCAAATTGATAAACTCCATAAGGTCCAGATGTTCATCCATCTTAGACAGAAACCCTCCATATTTTTCATCTTCTTTCAAAGGAGTGTTAAAATATCCCATAATAAGTCATTAATTGTTTGAGAACATGCCCCTAGAACAAGCTAAATTATTCAAAAAAAATAGATTTTGAACTTTTAGAATTGAGGGCATATATATTATCGATAACCTAGGAAAAATCATCCCTAGAATTATAGAAGCAAACCGAGAGCATATTGTTTGAGCCATCCACAAAAAAACCCTAAAAAATTGTTCTGGTTCCAAAAGATATCCATCCCACCAGAAGCGATGATGGAACTAGTTCCTACAACATCACCACTTTTTAGATCTTAATATAAAATAATTTCTCTGTAGACATCTTAGCTTCCTAAATAAGCACAATGTCTGGTCTATGATCCTGAACTAAATTATGGAGCATATCTTGTTTGTCATGCGCATTGAGGCCTCTTATATTCCAAGACACAATCTTCATGTTTTACCAGGGGTAAATAAATGCCAGATGAAAAATTGCTTACCATCCACCAAGTCTTTCTTACTTTTATTTTCTCTGGTAGCCTTTATAGAGGGTCTACCACGATTGTTGTTTTTGTTTTCCACATCTACCTTCCCAGACTCGTTCTTGGTTGCAATCCCTGTCTAAGATAGATCATTACCTTTTCTATTCTTCTTTTGAACTGAGGACCAGGATATCTCCTCATTAATAACCTTAATTTTTACTGATGACTCCCTTCACTTAGGATTCTTGAACATTTCTGGGACTATGAAACCTTCCTCCATGGGGATGGAAGAGGACTGTAAAAGAAGATTTTCCACATTTAAACCATTACATACCTGAACATATTCAAATAGTTTCACTTAAAATCTACCACCTGATTGTAGGGGTGTTTTGAGTCTTGACTCCTCTCCTAATAAAAACAATTACCTTTGACTTGTTTCATTTTCAGCACCCTCAGGGGGCATATATTTGTTGGAAGATAACTATAGCTTGAAAATCCATAGTTGCATATCCAAACCTAAAAGTCCCAATGTCTTCTTTTGTCTTAGATTCCACCATGCCTTCGCTTATTCCATTGCCCGATCTTGACTCCCCATTAGGTTCTTTAACTCTCCATTCCACGATCTATTTATGAATCTTATCAAAGACCTCTACCCCGTTAATGTTTTTCTATTTATCTTGCTTCTTGACTTCCCTAGACTTCTTAAATGGCCAATCCTTAGCTGAGTGGTCCTACTTTTCTCATGAGAAGAATGAAAAGGGAAAAGATTCATACTCAATATCCCAGAACCATTTACCTAGCTTTGAAAAAAAATCAATGGAAAGGGGAAAATCCTTGGCCTGGTGAGTGTTGACACATAACTGAGCATACACCATTCTAGTTTTAGATGCAATCATTGGATCAAAAGAAATCAACTCCCCAAATTCTTATGACACTCTCTTGAACATACTTTCTTTCAAGTATTCCAACGGGAGGCTAGGTAGACATACCCAAACAAGAACGATGCCAAAAAATGAATCATTCATCTCTAAGTTAGAAATCCATTTTTGAAGGGGCACAGATGACTTACCCATCATCCATGGACCGCCACATAAAGCTTTAGCAAAATCATCCTACTTATTAAAAAAAAAGAGAGAATAAACCCTTAGGAAAAGCAATAATGTCTACCTGATCTTTAAGCATCCATTTTCTCCTAATGAAGCTCCTGATGATGTCAATGTTTGGTCTGGAACTCACAAAACATCCAAAAAAGGTAAGAGCCATCTCATCTACTGAAAAATTGTTGAGAGAGTCAGGGATCGATATCGCAAAGACCCCCTTTGCAGGATCAGATAGTTTTTCTACTTCTAGAAAACATGATTTCCCAGAGGGCTTCACTCCAAATAGAAAAGACCATTTTTTCTCTTTTTGTAGTCCAAATGGTAAATTGATCACTTCTTGATGGTAGTTCTTATCTCTCTCACGTGCGTCCCCATCCTTGGCATCATTCTTTCCTTCCGAGCTTTTTGTCCAGCATTCCCCATCCTGTTCAACCTGCACCCGGGGTCCGTGTCAGAGAACCTAGCCTGCGTGACACCAGGGTTTCTCCCATCACCATGTTTGAAATTCAAATTTCCTCTTGCATGCTCCATTTTTGGTTGTTGTTATCAGAAATTAATTGAACTAAATAGTTAATCATTGTATAATTACCAGTAAATTTTTTAAAAAAAATTGATACACTTGCAAATGTTCCATTTCCATTAAGATTATATTTTTATGATATTTTTTATCTTAAATAATTCTTAGCGGAATAACTACTACTTTTATATTTTAATAGAATTGCAAGTAGCTCGTCTTTGAAAATTTTGATTTTGATTTAAATTTTTTTAAAATTATTGATAAATTATTTAGTAGCTTATGAACTAAGTTACACTTTATTTACAAGCATTCTTTTCTCTATGTTATATCCTCTTTGAGTTTTATTTAAATTAATGTCCATTTAATTGAATGAAAATAGAAGCATGCACTCTTCTACATTATGGGCATCTAACAATGCATGATGTGGCCAAAATAAATATATTGGACCCTAGTACCACATTCATTTCATAAAAGTGAATCCCTAGAAAGCCTCAACCACTTCATTGATAATGGTAGCTCTATGAAATTCATATACTAGTGACTCTATTAAGATAACATAACAACTATCTACTTGTTCATTGATATATGTTTCTTTTGAATTTTCATACAGTTCTTGATTAATTACTTCCTAGCTTCATATCATATTTCAATATTTATTTTGAACAAAGTCACCCTTAATGAGAACCTTAAATCTCCCCACTTAATTCATTAAACATAAATGAAATACAACTATTCAGAGTGAGAAAATGTTTCTTATAGGTATTTCAGTTTCGAACAATAATCTCTACTCTTGTGTGTATTATATACCTAAAGTAAAAGTTCTAACATGAGAATATATGTGATGTTAAGGATTATTTTTTAGTATCTTTATTTGTATCCTTTTTATCAAGTCTTATAAACTAATTCCTAGCTAGTTTAGCATACCTATCCCTTATAGCTCAAACACTTATAAAAGAGCCCGATAAGAAGTAGTGATGAAAAGTGAATGTTCTTTGCACTTTTCCATCTCAGTTTTTTCAAATTCCATTTTAATAATTATTATAAATGTACATGTTTATAACCACTTTTAACATTTCAAGAGCTCAAATTACTTCAAAACTACCCCATCTCAGTAGAATAAGATTTTGTGTACTAAAAAAATATTATCATGCCCATGACCCATTAGTTTTAGTTGTTTAAGAAAACACAACCTAAATAAGAGAATGTTTGTTCCTATTGATTGCAATTCAAAACACATTATTTTCTCACCTAGTGTTCATCTGTTTTGCCAACCCTAATCTAATATTTTTTTACCAAAAATTACCTTGTGCACAAAGATGTTTAGTTAAGGAAATTTATTAAAAATGAAAATGATCCAACCATCAAGCCATCTAACTATAGATCAATCCTTGAGATGTGATTCACTAATACTATACATCAAAGTTTCTTAAGAGCATTTTAACAATGTAAGACTATATTCATTCAACCTTTTAAATATCTTGAGTGTTTTAACATCATGTATATAAGTAGTATTTTTTCGACTATCTTATATTTTTCCATGTCAACTTCTGATACAATCTCAACTCTTGCATTTAGTTAGTTACAATATTATTTTGGGTTGTGTCCCCGACATAATTTGACTTGTTTTAAAAATAGGGATGTCTCAAAAAATTAGAAACTTGGAAACATGTCCCCTAGCCATCCCATAGTATTAATTTTTGAGTTTTAGTAATTTGTTTGACTTTGACTCTCATGTGAACTCTCAATTTTAACACAAAAATTATATGTTAAGGTTCTATAATGTATATAAGCATATTTTATCCATTTTTTCCTACAAATATTTTAAATTTTCCCATTTTTTTTTATAGAACCATCCCCTTTATCATCCCCTCTCTCCCCTATAATAAGAAAAAAAAGCAGTCTCAAAATACGTATCACATCCGAAAAACTTGGGATGACATAAGGCGTAAGTTAGTGAATAATTTTTTTAATTAATTTATTCCTATTTTTAAATATAAAATTAGATTCGCAATAGCTAGTTTAATATAGTTGAGCGAGACTTAGGGGAGAGGGACCAGTAGTCATGAGGGCTAACTTCGTCAACATGTAGCCGTTGCATAGAATATTGTAAGACCATTTTTTTTAGAAAGGTAATATGGACACTTAACTATCTACAACTATGGTTTGAAGGTGTGACTCATCACGTAACTCATTAAAATAGCATGCCTAGTGAAACGTGTCCAAAAAATAATTTTTTAAAGATTCGACCAAAATTTAATCTAATAATCCCTAGTAGTTGAATTTAAAAATGTCATTTGTTATTAGTAGAATATTGTATTTCTATATAAAATATAACATATACGCAACTTAAATGGACCAAATACCTATTAGTAATAATAAATATTTGTTATACCTAACTTTTATATCCAACATAAAAGGACTAATACTTCAACATAAAAAATTATTTGTTGTTATAAAAATAATAAATTATTATACAATATACAACATATATCCAACACAAAGAGACCAATAGTTGAACACTCAAACTTTTTGACAATCTCACACATTTCATGGGAAAATACAAGGCATTTAGGGGAGAGGGACCACTAGTCATGAGGGTTAACCTTTTATATTTTTCATAAGAAAATTTGTTAATATGAAATACTCTAATTCATATACATTGGTATCCCAATAGTTGTACACATAAGAATATTATTTGTACACTAAGATAACAATACTTGTTTAAGTGAGCATCTTATTTTATTAAGTGAACATATTATTTTCTAAGTGACACACATATAATAGATAGCTAGGATATTTTATTGGAGACAAAAAGTTATTTATTTCAGTTTATTTATGTGTTTTGAATATAACATTTATAGGTTCTCATGTGTTCAAGTATTGGTTCATTTTTATCAACATTTGAAATTTTTTTGATTTACATGAGGATTATTTAATTACAATATATAGTAAAATTATATGATAAGAGTGGATAATATATTCTCAAATGAATGATCAACTATTGGGCCCGGATCAACTATTAGGCCCTCTCCCCTAAACCTAAGTATTACAAACTTTTTGAAAACACGAGGCTGCCCCATTATTCTTTGCAATGATTCACATTTCGTCTATTGTAGACCATAAGCATTTGATTCAAATAGCATTCTAGACCTTAAGCATTTGATTCGAATACGCAACAACTAGGGGGTTTCTAATTTTGGTGAGCGACTTCGATGCACTTGACATGAAAGGCATTCACTGCTTTGTTCTTGCGGCGGCTGGGATAATTATAGATAAAGACCCCACATAACAAATCTCTTCACAAAGATAAATCCTCTCACAGTCATATTGACAAATGACTCCTGTGCAGCCCCAAATGGCGGACGGTTAAGTCGACATCCCTTCAGTCAAAGAAAACACACGCTACCTAAAACGCACTGCCTTTCATTGAGTTTTTCCCGTTTCATACACGACTCCTCATTTGTGCTTCGCAGTTTAGGACGAGGAAATACATGCAATATATAGCACCAATACTTTTAACACTTTTTATGGTATGCTTTCCTTGCCTTTGCTTCGGATTTAGGGATGGAGACGAAGAAAAATGTGGGCGTGCTGTTGTTTATGGTAGTAATTTTGGTGGTGATTTCCCCCAGATGCGCTGGTGCTCATGTACGAGGTGGAGAACCGTCACCAATACCTGTGCCTTACTCTCCTGGAGATCCTTTCGGTCCTCGTTTTCACGGCCCCTCGTCTCCCTCGGACGCCATTAACGCTGGTGTGACCGCACCTTGATGTAATAGAATCAGATGTTTCCATCGACGGTGGAGAAACCGGGGTTTTACTTGCTCAGAAGTGAGCTTATTTACCCTTATTTAATCATTCCAGACGTGTAATCAGTTTACTGAATTTAACTGAGTAATTTAGTTACGATACTGAATCTTCAGGAGTCCAAGGGGCTTTATGTTTTGTTTGGTTCTGGTATTTGTGATGGCACTTGAAATTTAAGGATCCATGTGACATTTAATTTATTATATGACTAAACATTCATAATAAACAAAAATGTGTAAGGATAAATATATGGGATGTATGATTTAATTGTATTTTTAATTTATTATATGACTAAACATTCATAATAAACAAAAATGTGTAAGGATAAATATATGGAATGTATGATTTAATTGTATTTTCTATAGATTTTTTTAAACAATTTTTTTTAGTGTGTTATATATTCTACAAAAATTAGTTGTTCTAATATACAAAATAAATGACTACATTCTGTTTTATGTTTCAGTATTATGACGATTTTTAAATTTTGTATAAATCAAACTTTTTTTTATGCATGCACTCTCTTGTTGGAGATTAATTTCATGTTTTAGTAATTTTAATAGATATACACAATATTTAAGTTTTGGGTATTTGATAATTTGAGTATGAATATATGACTCGGCTTGAGAGAATGTGTAATAAGGATCAACTAACAAGAGTGAAAAAATAACCTTCATTTTAGGCTCTGCTAAACCTTATAAACCGTTGTATGAAAATTATAAAGATATAAAACACTACTAAGTCAAACCTTGAGCAACCATACCACATGCATTTTGCACCCTAATAGTCTATAACAATGACAACTCTTTATTGATTTCTATAGGAAGTCTTACCTAAGTAAAACCTTGAGAAATCATACTGAATGCATTTTGCAGCCTAGGAGTCTATTCTGAATAGATAAATTGGGAGAGGGCCCAAATCCTTACAAACAACCAACCAAGTTGACAAACAAGAGGAACTTACAAGCTCTTAGACCACCAAAACTAGTAAAGAGAAGAATCTTTATTGAGAAAAAGCCTTTTGATTAGAGAAACAAGCAACATGAATAAGGGTCCCAACCCCCAAAAGGTTACACAATTAGAAAAAGATGAAGGGTTTAGGAAGGAATCTCAAACCATCAAACTAGAAAACCCCTATGCACAAGAATTATAGAAGCCATGAGAAAAGATAACAATAATAGATTTTGAAGGGCTTTCTGCAATATTTTACTAGAGAAACCACCTTGAACAAAGACAATCTTAGATAAGGAAGGAGACCATAAATAATTGGAGGCACCAAAAATTTTTTTGGTAGTGGAATCATGTAGCCATTCTAGATAGATATTAAACAAAGTGACAAGAGAACAAAAATGCTCAAAGAAGCCCAAAGTGTTTTGAAAGGTATCTCTGAACCTTATTTTGGTATAAATCCATTTAGACAAAGCATCATTAACCACCTTTATAGGTATGTTGTCATCATTTTTCAAAAAGGAAATTATGAGGTTTTGAAAGACATACTCCAACCTTGTGTACAACAGCTACTACAAACATCTAAGATTGTAGAAAGGGAAGAGGGAAAGAGGATTCCAAACTCATCCAAGAAGAAACCATTTCAAACACAACATCTTGGATCCTCTCAATAAGCCCACTCCCAGTAGAATAAATTTCTTTAATTCTACTAGTAGCATCGTCTACAAAAGGTATATTCTCCAAAAAAGAAGCGGCCTCCTCCAAATCCTCTAACAAATCATCTAACTCAATAGGACTAGAATAAAATGAAAATCCAACATAAGGGTCCACATCCAAAATAACACTAGTAGCCTTGCATTAGAAAACATAGGAGGAGAGACCCAACTAGAAACCTAGATTAAAGGAATCCTCTTCCTAACTAAAAAATAATACTAGAAGAGTTTTTTCCTACATTAACTCTATATTTACTTCTATAGAAAGGCCTTTAAAAAATCCATCAAGAAAATAAAATAAATTTTTTTATTTGTACCTTATCATGGCACATTATTCTCCTTAAGATACCTTCTCTTTTCATTTCTTTCTTGACAAAAAATATAGAATGTTCTTCAATATGTTTCTCTAACTATTTATTAGAATAAATTTCTCTTTATTTTTGGATAAAAAATGTTATCATTAATTATGAAAATGGGTAGGACCTACAAGTAGTCTTAGACTACAAGTATTAATGTCTATTTCAATGAAAATCAAGTAAATTCATGGTTTTGAATGACCTCTTAACAAATATTCCTATCCATTATCTAACATAGGAAAAGTATGTAAAAGAAAAGGATTAAATATTTGAAACAACATCAAACATAGAGATCTACTTCAAAAATTTGTTTCCAAGGAAATATTATCTATAGTATTCTTTACAATTAACTGTGGTGAGATTTTGACAGTGAATTTAGGTAGTTTACATTGAGTAAAATATGGTCATAAAAATGTATTTATTATAATGCATCATTTAAAAATTATATGCTTATGGAGATGTGAAAACCACATCAAGGTATTTAGAAAATAAAATTATAGTGCACATAACTTTAGTACTTTGATGGATGTGCTAAAGGGAACCCTGGTGTCTATACTTCTAGAGGGGTGGTAAGAGATTAGATAGGGGTTTTTATAGAGGGATATTGTAGGAATTTAGGGGTTGGATCCTATAACAAAGCATATGCTATATCTTCTTGGTAAGGAATTAAATGCTTGAAGGAGATAAATTACCAAACAAATATCATTGAGGGTGATTTAAAAATAATTATTGATCACCTAAAATGAGATGTTGAATGCCCATGGTATTTGAGGAGTCTTATGGAGGACAATAAAAGCATATTGAGAGGTTTTGAAATATGTGAAGTTTGACATACTCTTAGAGAAGAAAAAAAATGTGCAGATTTTTAAGCTAATAAGGGTTTAAATTCTCCAAATTGGAACTACATTAGCTACAACCACTATTGGCAAGGGCTAAAGTATATTACAGAAAAATAAATAAATTAACTACTTTCCTATGAGTCCAAGTTATATTAATAATATGGATGAGTGGGTGGTGACAAAAAAGAAGAGTACTAATACTTTTCAAAATAAAACCAATGAGAGAAGACTAGAAGGAAAGATGGTCTTTAAATTGTTTGGTCAGTCTGAAAAGGGAAGTTGGAAGAAAAGTTTATCCTCTTATCAAATTTAAATTGTTTGGTCGGCCTGAAAAGGGAAGTTGGAAGAAAGGTTTATCCTCTTTCAAATTTTAATTTTTTGTTAATAGTTTAATGTGGAAACTTTATAATAGTTTGAATAAGGAGCTGAATAAATGCAAGGCAATATTTCATGATTACACTCGTAATCATAAAAAAGTAAGATCTTTTTTTGTTGAAATAAAACACACTTGGCATAATAGGAAAATGATTCTGATAGGATATTTATATGAAAATGAGGACAGTATTGATATACTGATTAGCCTTGGCATGAATGAAGATGACATCACCATGGCTAATTAATTTCAAAATTGTCCATTCAACAACTTAGTGTTGTAGATTAACATCATAAGTCTAAAGGGTTTCATTCAAAACATGCCAAAAAATAATAAAAATGAAGGACATGTGTTAATTAGGTGCCTTTTTAAAATCTCTTTTAATAAACATCGATATTGTTTTGAGAAAAATTATGTGAAAAGGTTTTGTCCATTTATAGTTCTAGAGTATTTTGTTTGCCTTCCTAGATGAATGTATGCAATATCTATTTTACCAACCTAGGAGTAATGTTTGGCCCTTTACAAATACTTTAGCCCAAAAATTACAAGGAATTGATGCATAATGAGAACATCTAGAAGTTGTTTTCTAGGGAAGATCCCACTCTTTATTTCAAAGCCATGAGGGGCTATAATTTAACTTTGTCGACCAAACTCTAGAATTGTTGGCAGAAGGGTTTGGTCAAGAATGGGAGCATTGAGTTTCAACTCACTTTTGAGTTGATTGCAGAGGATACTAGGCTGAAATGTGAAGGAGAGGAAGTTGAAAAGTGGAGCTAAGGAGATTATAGGAATTATATGAAGAGATTCTTTAGGAAGGGTGATAATCTCATGGTCACATCAAATAAAAATGGCTATGAAAGATCCATCCTTCCTCTTTTGTACCCTCTGGTCTATTATCATGTTATGAAGTATTTTACCCTTGAAGGTAGGTACACAACCTTCTATGGCTACCATTTTCCAATTTTGAACCACATTAGGAATGGTCTAAGGATTAACGTGTCATTTTTCTTATTTTCATCCCTCAGCGGTAATATTGCTAGAGGGGATCCCCCCTCCCCACTACATCAAGGGTTAATATATATTTATATCAACATGAATTTGAAAAATAATCATTTAGGAGCCAGTTATTATCCTACCATTAGGGTAAAACTAAGCCTCAAACCCCGCCCCCTCGCCCCCATTTATTAGATATACTTTATCATTTATACAATTTGCAAGAAATGAAAGTATAAAATTTATTTAAAAATTAACCCATTTGTTAAGGTTAAGTTCTGCTTTAGATTGGTCCATGTCTAGATCAACTTTTTTCCCCTGCATAATATTTCCAATAATACCATTCTAAATATGTACATGCCACTTCTCTCTACTAATTTGATCATACAAAATACCATTTTATCAATGAAAAGAATCACAATTATTTGGTGAAGTATAGGAGTTTACTTTGAATTTTGTAAATGTGATTTCCTAAATTGTTGACCTTAATGATTTCACACTAGGTTTGAGACATGTTTTGATAGATGTGCCAAATTTATACATGATTATGCCTAATTTTAGGACCATTTTTATAAACTTATTTTATTACCATTTTCTTAATGTTTTTAATGACTCGTTTTATAGGAATAGAACATATAACTCCCCCATCCAAGAAAGAGGAGCTCAATTTGTAATGTATCCAATTTTTATAAAGCATTTTAATTAAGTTAGTCAATTAAGTGCTCCTTAAATTTAAATAATATCATAAGAACTTATTTATTTAATTAATTGAATTATTAAGTAAAGGGGCCAAAATAATAAAGTAATGTTGGATTATGACCGATTGTAACTTTCTATAAGCTCCTTGGAGGCCTTTATAACGAGATGGATTGGTATTGTAAACCGTCATGGAATGTATTTAAACTCTTCTTTGTATTGTCCAAAGTTGGAGGCTAAAGTTGGTTTGGTTTTATGTAGTTCTGGAGGTGGAAGACCCTCCCTAGTCTGTCTGCACATTTTTAGTGGGAGAGAATCCTCACCTTAGTATGTCGCTAGAAGTATCAACTCAAATATTTCACCTTGTGTTTAACTCCACTAATTTGTGAATTCTTCACTGGTGACAAATTTGTAACATTTATTGTATTGGAAGCTAATCCATATGGTGGCTGAAATAATAGTATTATGTTCTTTAGAATCTATTATGCTCTTGTGTATTTATGGTATATGCAATCTATCAAACCTTGGTTGAATATTTTATTTGGAGTTATATGCTTGTCTGATGGTTTAATCATATATTCAAGAAGCCTTTCCTCTTGGTTGTATGGTGTAGTACTGTACATGGAGGAATACAAGTAGTAGAGAAGAATGAACTACCAAGAGTGAAGACACTCAGATCGTAGGGAAGAAGAATTTTTCCATACAAGTGTAACTTGGAAGGACCGTAAAGGTGTGGAATTGGAAGGTTTTTATGGGTGTTGAATTGGAAGTTCCTTATGGGTGCAACTTGGAAGAGTGTGTATAGTATAGTATAGGTAATATTGTTAAGGGTGATTACTCGACAATATGAGTGAGGATTATTTTATTGTATTCAGTGGAGTTAAGTCGGTGTATAGTGGAAGGGTGGTGTATGGGTTATATTGTACGCATGTGTTTTAAGCCAAATAAGTAAATATACGGTTGTGAAGGGTGTCATACAATTACCATAGTCATTTAGGAAATTACAGTGGTATCAAATTTGGTGATCCTACCATCTTGTTAGGAAAATTATGGCACCTAGTGATGGAATAGGAAATATCCATATAAAAGCCTTTATAAGGTAGTTAACAAGAAGTCAACAACAACTCAATAAGACCCTCATAAGAGGATACTAGTAGATGGAGGAGAGTCTCAATCACTTGATAGAAGAAAGTATGAATGGATCTTCATATTCCTTCAACAGAAGGATGAATATGTCAACTTGCCTTAAAGATTGAGCAACAAGAAATGTAAACACCCACTTTGGCTAAGTTGCTGAAGTAATTCAAGCAGGATTGGGTTGATGGCGGATGGTAGATGGACATATCTCTCAAGGACTACATATACCTGAGGATGAGGTATCCATTGTCTAAAGGTATAAGAACCTAGAAAAATAATATGAGAAGGGAGATCAATAATGGGATACTTAACACCATATTTTCTAAGGAAGATGAAGGCATATTCACAACTTCACTTCAATCACATGAGGATATGGATAAGAAAGAATAAATAATTGTTCCTTCAAATGGAGAACATCCAAAACTTCAAGACAACCACAAGGATGAAGAAAAAGCTTTTACAAAATTTGTCATGCCAACATTGGTCAATCAGTTTCACAAATATGGGGTTTCTACCAATGATCATTTGATTGAGAAAGATCTACCATTTGTTGAAGTAAAGAACACATTAGAAATGCAGATTATAAATGGTTTGGCATCATATGAATCTAATCATAAGGAATCAACACTTTGAAGATGAAAAAGACACTTCAAGGGATCATGATTATTTTATGAAAATTTGTGGGCATGACATTGTTTATATTAGATTAGACCAATGGAACCTTATTGGATATTTACATAGCATTAGATTAAGAAATTATATGGAGGGTATACATGTGGTCATGATGCCGCATGGATATTTTGGCATATATGGCTACCCCTATCCACACATGGTTTGGGATCTAGGAGTCTGTCAAACAAAAGATAGTTTATTGATTGCTTGAGGGAAAGTAGTCTTTGGTCCGAGAGGGCTATAATACCCCCAATTTTTATAAAGAATTTCAATTAAGTTAGTCAATTAAGTGGTCCTTTAATTTAAATAATATAATAAGGACTTATTTAATTAATAAATTTAATTATTAAATAAGGGGCCAAAATAATAAAATAATATCGGTGTGTGACCTATTGTAAAATTCTAGATGCTTCTTGGAGGCCTTTATAAGGAGATGACTTTGTATTTTAAACCATCATGGAATGTATTTGAAATCTTCTTTGTATTTTTGTAAGTTGGAGGGTGAAGGTGGTTTGGTTGTATACAATTTTAGAGATGAAAGATCATCCCTAATATATATTCATAGTTTCAGTAGGAGTCATCCCTTACCCTAGTCTGTCACTTGAAATATCATCTCACATATTTCACCTTGTGCTTAATTTGGCTAGTTTGTGAAGTCTTGACTTGAGGACTAATTTGATGTAACCTGAGATGTATAATATGAAAATATAAACTATCTCTTCTTAGAAATTCATTGTGGTTGTTGGTGGGTGCTCTGTGTTAAGACTTAATTTATAAACAATAATACATTTGGCATCTACAAACCATATAGTTGAATCATATCAATTGAGAGTGTTGAAGGTGCTAAAGGGTGCCGAAGGTGGAGTGTGTGTGTGTGTACGGTTGTGTAGTATGGGGCGTTTGACATACAGAGTGCAAAGTGAAATTGTGTGATATAGAGAGTGCAAAGTGTAGAGTGCAGCCTATGGAGTGCGAAGTATAATGTGTGATGTACGACATGCAAAGTGTGGACTACAAAGTGTGGTGTGCATAGTACATTCATACGGTGTGAGATGTGTGTTGTGTAGTGTACGGTGTGTAGAGTGTGGAGTGTAGAGAGTGGAGTGTAGAGTGTGGTGTGAACATGCAACAAGCAGAGTGCGGAGTGCAGAGTGAAGAGTATGAAGCGTTGAGTACAGTGTGTAGTCATGTGGTGTGTGTCATCCAACATGTGGTATGTGGAGTATATTCATGAGGTGTGCAGTGTGCAGAGCATGAATTTCAAGTAGCATGTAGAGTATGAATGTGAGGTGTGTATTTTGTCATATAGGTAATCTCGAGTTCAGCTAACATTATATATTTTGTGTCAAACTGGATTGGTACATTACACACTTTAAAAAAAATAAAATCCAATCTTTCCTTGATTAGGTTTTTACATTACTTTATTCACCTTCCTCAAAAATTTATCCTAAAATGGTGTTAGTTGAAAATAAATAAAAATCCCTTTCCCATTCCAAAAAGTCCATAAAATCTTTAAGACTCCTGACAAAGCTTCCTAACACACTAAAAATCAATACAAAATATTCGAAGCCCATAACTGCTTTCAAGCATTCATGTTTGATATAAAAAAAAATGATTAACTACATTGTGTTCATTCAAGTTGAAAGAATACACTAACATGTTGTAAGACTCCATCATATCAAGCCTTCTGAGAGATTCCAAGATGGGATTTCATACTTTCAAAATAATATCTTGTTAGTTTAATATTTTATTGCATGTTCAACCTCTAACATTGTGAGGGCATTGACTTAGATGTCATTATTAACTATTGTTGATCTTGAACCACTACATAGGGTTTGACATAGGAAAGCCTTTAAACGGTACAACACTTTTGTTTATTTTCTTTGGTATAAGGACAAGCTCAAAATCTAGAAAGCTACAAGAGTACAAAGTATGAAGTAACAAAGAATGGTAGATTTTGAATAGAAAAAAAGTAGGTAGACTAAGGCACTCAATTTTTGGTGTATGCATTTACGTTGTGTACAAGTATTTAATTTTACTTAGAAAATAACATTCTTTTAGATGTACACAACTGTACATTAACTAATTAGATTAAGTATATCATATTTGTGCCAAAATGGTTTTACCTACTCTTCTCCTTGATTATCCTTCTCATTTTTATTCTTTATTCTCACTTTTTTCTTCATTAGCACCAAGGTTGTACAATGTTAGATATCTCATTCTCATCAATGCATTATGTATATTGACTTGTGAAATATCTTGTGGTTGATTCTCATTGTTCGATGAAGGTTTTGTTTTTGGCTTGTAGCACAAGCTCCTCGGTGCATCCAAATGGTTTCAAAGTGACTGTGCCTACAACCTCTTCCCATACAGTAAGTTTTTTTAGTTGTAAGATAAATTTTTTTCTATCATTATTTTTCCATTGTCATTTAGAAAAATCAATTTTATCTCCAAAGTTTATTATTTAGTTTTCTTATACTAGGAATTCTTCGTTCATAGTTTCGGGTTTTTTGTTTTTCCTGCACAAATTCCTGTACATGCTAATTCGAGCTTCTAATCATGGTATTTGGTTGGATGATTAGAATTTTTGGCAAAAATATCTATTAAGTGCAAGTTGTGATCTCTTTCTGAAGGAAATCTCTTACAAGCAATGATCAATCCTTGATTTGTTTTTTTAGACCAAGATTTTTATCTTCATGTTTGAAACTTTAGTTGGCATATTGGAAAATAAGGTTTCTTGGTCTAATTATTCTTTGCATCGATTCAATAATTTAGTTTCTCTTGATTTAGTCAAGAAGATCTTTTCAAATTGTAATGTTCTTGAAAATATTTTATATTCCAAAAACTTACGATTTCCTCTTGGTGCGATCGAGTGTATTTGAAGCCAATAGGCCCATAACAAAAGAGACTACAATGTAATCATTTTTTTGTCCTACATTGCTGATTGGAGAGTGTTTTATAGACATTAAAAGTTTAGTATCCCCTTACATAATATGAAGAAAGTTTCATGCCCCTTGTGATATCCTTTCCTTTGTAGGTGGTAATCTGGGTAGGTGAATTTTAACTAGTTGACTTGTAGTAGCATTGGTGATGTGGTCAGGAGTTTAACCAATCCACTTTTTAGATTGGTCACTTGTCTTAAGGACATGGTTTGTGTTTCCTTGGCCAAGTACCTCTAATAATTTTTCTAAAGGACCATTTTCCCTCTCAATTGAGTTTTATTGTGGTCATATAGATGGACCTTCTATTGTTCTGTATTCTAAAAGTGCCTAAAATATGATGTTTTGTTTCAAAATTTTATAACTTTTATAAATAGACACTATATTCAGAAAATGAGATATCAAAAGAATTCTTCTTTGATGAGCTACAATATAATGGAGGTATTTTTTGAATTTTTGTCCATTTTATTCTTTTACTTAGCTTGTATTTGCAAGTTTTAATTATTACTCTCTTGGAAAAATTGATGTTTAGGAATTGTGACTTTTCTTAATGTCTATTCTATGGGGTGTATAGTGTATTTCCATCCATTCTATGTTCCCTTTAAATTATATCAAACCGAATAATTGAGCCACTCACACAAAATAATTATTAGACAAGGAAAATGTCATAATTGTTGAAATCTTGGGACCACTGGTAAATTTTTAAATCCAAACAACTTGAGCTCACTAAGGAAATTGATAAGTTTATTTATAGAAATAATTTAGATGAGGTAAAAGGACACATCAGTCTTCTGTGTCATATAACTTTTTGTTGGTATGACTTTATTTCTCTTCTAGTACTAGTAGTTATTTATTCAATGGTTTCAAGGAATCTTCAAAAGCTATTTTACCCTAATCAGAAACTATAATATAAGTTATTTAAAGTTTCATAAAAATTAATAAATTATTACATAACGTTTAGGAATATATATAATTTATAGAAAAAAAATCTCAAAAAAAACTATTCACATGATTTCAAATTATTAATGATAATATATTTATAAATAACTGATAATTTACTAAGGATACAATTAGATATACAAAAATTTACTCAACTCATTTTCTTGTAGCTTGGTGGAAGTTGATCTATCAAAATATGTACATAATGAATTATTTTTATAAGTAAATTATTGGTATTAATGTGGTATTGTCAATTATGAGTGCTTTCCTTTTCATTCTGGTAATAATTTTTCTACTTGACACTTAGCCTTAGCTTGTTCATGTGGTTATCATATGTTTTCTATTCAAACATGGTACAGATATACTCTTCTTGACCATCTTTTGATGTATCCTAAGCATCATTTTGAGGATTTAGAGGTGCTCTTTTATTACATAAACTCTTTTTTCTAGGCCTAGTGTGACTCCCTTTAATCATGAAATGGCTTATAATCTTAAATATCAATAAACTACATATTTTATCCTATTCAACCTTCATCTTTTGAAGATCAATTGATTATACTGAGATACAGTCAATCAATTAACATCACCATGATGTTCCTTAGATGGTCACTTTGAGGGGCCTTCCCATCTCACTTCTCTTTAGTTTAAGAGATTTGGATGTCATTTTTTTATGAATAATTGTTTGAAGGAGGAAGAAATGTATTCCTAAGTTGTCTCATGGACACACTTGAAGCTTTTTGGTGTGAAGATGCATAAGATAGGATGAAGAGCTATTTTGGATTGATCATTGTAATATCTTCTTCAACAAATCATTTGGTCCATTAACTGATTTATTTTTTCTTTTATAGTGTTTTTCTATTGTCAAAATTCCACTAAACTCTATAAAATACTAACTTAAATAACTCTAGATTAGAAATTAATATCAAGATTCAAGCTTCATACAAGATTATGACTTTAACTTGATTGATTGTAACATCACAACCTTCTGTAAACCTAGACATAATATCTCACTCCAAGTCATCGATAAGTAGACCATGGAGACCTAAGAGACCATAATGATTTTCTAAAACTATAGGATTAAACAATTAGCCAAAGATTTTTCAAGATCATTTTTATTCAACCCATGCAAATTGTGTTTGTATCTGTATCTCCTCCACAAGTAGAATGTAACTCTTCATCAACCATTTGACTCACAAGATCAAGTAGACTCAAACTCACTCTCAACTAATTTATTTAACTAAAATTGTTATTCCTTACACACCTTACACATGCTCTAAATAGTTGATGATTGATGGTAGTCAATCTATTTAGTAATTTCTTACTCAATGACTTCTTACAATACATATTTCTACATGAAGACATAATTTATAATATCTTAAATGTAAAAAAAAAAGTACTTTTAGATCCAAAAACACATATGATATACAATGTACACAATCTTTTCGTCATATATAATATATCTAATCTCAAAAATGATTTAACAAATAAAATCAGTTATCAAATTTAAATATCTATCTAACATATATGAAGTTTTAGTTAGTTTGTAATTCTAGAAAATCTTAGATTTCAAATTTGAATTGATTAAAAATTAGGAGAACATCTTTATATTCAATAAACGCTACCTTAATATGAAACACTATCACGACTAGAACAATTCGAATTAGGTAACCTTCACCATTATTGCATCGGAAATCAAACACTATCGAACACCACTATAGAATGATCCAGAACTTTTCTTATAGTCAAACACTATCATAAGAATAACCATCAAATATTTTCACAATCAAACACTATCATCGAATGATCCAGAACTTTTCTTATAGTCAAACGCTATCATAAGAATAATCATCAAATATTTTCACAATCAAACACTATCATAGAATGATCCAGAACTTTTCTTATAGTCAAACACTATCATAAGAATAATCATCAAATATTTTCACAATCAAACACTATCATAGTATCATAGAAAACAAATGTGTGCTTCACTTCTGGCTCTATCATATTTTCTGAAAGCTAGAATTCAGTCTGTTCCCATTATAGCACTCGAGTGGGGTCATTCATCTAGAATAATGCTGAAGAAAGATGTGACTGCCGATAATGCTGATTGTAGCCGGGTGCAAGATAAAACCTCAGCCCTGATCCAAAATTAGACCTGGAATATCTTCTTGGAAGAACATACACTTCAGGTAAATTATGAACTATTAAAACCTCCAAAGTTCGGCCTAATGCTTGATTTGCCATAAACTATTTCTATGATTATAATGTTCATTGAAACTTTTGCATATTCTATGCAGACAAAATTTCTCAGCATCCGTTTCAAAACTATTCTGCGAGCGGATGGGCAAATTAATTTTGACAGGCAGAGCTCTACTCATCCTCATCACAAATGTCCTCATGTTTCTTGTCATAGTGTTCTCTCAGCCAGGTAACACAAGTGGGGAAATTTTATTCTAACTATCTTTTCATTCCTTTATTTCTCTGATTCATTGTGGCGGGGAGAAAAAGCTACACTGATTCCATTACCAATCTAACATGGAGTTCTGATGTTAATAAGCGAGGTAGCCAATGTTAGTAATTCTAGTATACCATATCACTTGCAGTCGTTGCGTTACTTTCCAAAGCCTCTAAAGAAGTCTTGCTATAGCCCGCCTTTAGACATTAATGTCCCTTACTTGTTACGCCTGTGGTTTCTTTTTGGAAATTATAATGGAATCCAAGAGCTTCCCAGCTTCAATGTTTCTCTGGAGACACAAGGCGTGCTTACTGAGAAGATGGAGTCCTTTCGGTCTGCCGAAATCCCCCAATTTACAGGAGAAACAATCATCACCAGTTCTAGTGGCGCCCTCTATGTTTGCTTGATTCGAACTTCAGACAGCAGCAATCCTTTCATATCTGCAATTGAGTTGAGGAGTCTTTCAGGCAGCCTCTATGAGGCACAGGTTAAGCCTGGAATAATGTTGAGTTCACTATCAAGATATGATCTGGGTGCCCAATCCTCCAAGGTTATCAGGTATTTATTTTCTTAAACAAGACTATAATTAGGTTACCAATCATTATAAGAACAGGGTTCTTCTCATATTCACCATCTAGTAACTATAAAATTTATGTCTTCACAGTGGTATATAAAACAGAAAGAAAGATGAAATGAATTGATGTTTCTTTGTGGATATATAATTATTATTTGATTGAATTCAGGTAAACCTAAAATAGAAAAGTGTTAGTTAATAAGATAAGTCCTACAATTAACCATTTATATAATCAGAGACAATTGAAGTAAACATATATCATATTAGAGAGTCGAATCCTTTTTACCTGATCAGGTATCCTCATGACTAATTGGACTGCTTGTGGAATCCGGACAGTTTCAGGTTTGATCTATACAACAATACTCATATTGAAAAGGCACATTTGAACAGAATCGTTTTGAAAAAGAGTATCACCAGCTTTCCTCCTACGGCTCTGACGCAGACAGCTGTAATTTCCAAATCGACTATAAATCGAATCCATTCGATCTGCCGAAATCCTACAGTTTACAAGAGAAATGTTCTTTTGGGAAACAAAAGGCATGTAGGCTAATCATAAAGCAATGATAAAATAGAGGATAAAATAAAAATCTAGGACAACATAGAAATTGAGAAACTCATTTGATAAGATTCTAGTTAGACACGAGGTAGTCCAAAAGGACCCTCTAGGCCACTATACTTTGTTTCTTAATGTTGGAGCTTCCTTGGGCTACTCGCATGACTACTTTATCATAATTTTGTTGGTATTGTCAACTACAAGTATGAGATGTTCAAAGAGTTTTTGGATTTTAGTTTTCTTAGTTGAAAGTTTCTATAACATTTTCTATAAATTCAATTTATAGACATCCTAGAATCAGTGTATGCCATGAGTCCACATTGTCAACATTTTCTTAAGCTTTTCTTTGAAATAGTTTATGTCCTATGTCATTATTTCTATATTTTGCATACATGTCTATTACAACACGCAACTATAAAAAATAACTTAAATGATCTTGCATAGGTTGGGAGAGAGTTTCACTCATGGTGTTCCATGAGACAACATATCTTCAAGGTATTTAGTCAAAATATTCAAATAGTTTATCTATGTTACCAAAAAAACTTTCCATATAATCCAAAGCATTTGTAGCTATAACACTTGAAAAGTACTGCAGCTACATCATGCTTTGATGGACTATCATATATTATTTCAACAACTTGGTTCAAAATGGAAGATGTAGATAGGATGTTGTGGCTTTGAATTTACACTTATAAAGGACTATGGATAACTTTAAGAAACAATCCCTAGGAAAAACATGATGAACTATAACTGATTAAATGTTTGAAGATGATAAATTGATGATCACCGAGATGCAAAAGTGAATGCAAGACATTAAATGAGATAATGTATTGTATTGTCATTGATGTCAACCTAATATAATCTAATTGGTCATACGGATATTGGCATAGACTTCAAGAGCTAAAGAGATAAAGTTTATGTTATCGGTAAAACATAAAAAGCCAGTATACACACAGTAACAATGTACATCAAGTGACAGTAAACACCGACGGACAGTGTACACCGATAAACAGTATAAACCTAGCAAGTGTCACCAAGCAGTGCACAATGTATACCGAGCATCGAAGTAACCGAGCATAACTGGAGTGGTCTCTGAGTTAACTAATGTTATTACCGAGCACAACTGAAGTCAATGACCAAGCTAACTAACGTTGAGCACTGATCATACCTGAAGATAGAGAATGAAAAAAACACTTAGTTGATAGGAGCTATATTTAGAGTTAACTGATTGATTGTTTTATTTTCATCGATCAGTTGAACTAAAACAAAAAGGAGATTTAAAGCACATATAACAAGGAGAGATTTGGACAATAAATCTAAAGGAGAGATTTATAGATTAAAGCAAGCATGGCGAGATTTACAGATCAAGAAGTGATCTACGATAAAAACAAGGAAGATTGAAACAGCTAAATCATGTCTATATAAAGAGAGAAGTAATTCATTATAAAAGGAGAGGAATACTGAATATAATTGTGGTGAAGATACAAGTCTTCATGTAGATTTGATCATACAGGCTGAAGAACAAAGCCAAGAATTCTACAGACACCGAGAAATAGAGGATAGAGTATTCACCAAGCAGAACAAAGAGGGGAGCAAAGGAATTGAAGAGTATATTGATCAGAGAGGTATTTTGTGGACTAACAATACATCTGAAAATCTGCAAGTTAAAGTAGTATTGTTGAGCAGATCATTTACTATTTTAGTTTAACCATTGATTCAGAAAATCTCTTAACCGAGTCAGATTTAACCATCCTTAATATATTGAGATACTCAAGAGTATCAAAAGGTTTTCTTATTGACAACATAGTGAATGGCAGGTCAAAAGACAAACTGTTTGTTTTGAATCCTCTAACAAGGTCTCAGTTAATAGTGAGTTTGTAACCTTTAAAAGGGTTGGCTCTTCACCGAGCTCACTTTAGAAGAGTGAAAATTTTGGGTTACCGATCCCAAGTGGTTTTTCCCTTCACGTTAAAATCCATGTGTCAAATGTGTATTTCTTTCATTGCATTGATAGTGTTGACACCTAAAAATTTAGGCCCAAATTTACAAAAAATTTCCAGGGAAGTGTTTATTATTGTTTCATTTTTATATTTATTTCCTTGTTAAAATATATGAGCAAAATTAATTATTTTATCATAATTTTTGAAATACATTTATATTCTTTAAAATAAAGAAATAAATTTAAAAGTAAAATATTCATTTTGAATAAAAGGGTGGTGAGAGTTGAACACTCAACCTCTCAAGCCAACCCTTTTTTCCTACCTACCTACCCTTCCCCCCTCTAACCAGTTAGTCTATGTGTTTTCTTGAAATTATTTGGAAGAGGAATTAATTTATTTACATTCTCATGTGCAGGTGAAAAATCAATACAAAATTCTCACACAGGGAGTATTTCTTACCAAAATAATGTTAAAATTCAAATATGAATATTCGTTTCTTATATATATTTTTACTTTTATTGATTTAAGAAAAAAAAAGAGTAGGGAGAGGGAGTTGAACACTCAACCTCTCGGCCCACCCTTTCTTCCTATCCTAACTATTCATCCTACCCTAACCAATTGTCCTATTATATTCCTTGAGAATGTGGGTAGAGGAAAAGGGAATATATTATGTTCTAAAGATTGAAAGTAAGATTTTAATTTTTAAATATAACATTATATATATATATATATATATATATATATTGGTGATATCTTATTAATAGGATTCTTTATGTTTTGATAATTAAAAGTGGGTACTCATGATTAATTATTTTAAACTTATCGGTATTTTCATTCATATTATCAAAAACATTTGTATAAATTATGTCATGATTTTATTAATGTTTTATTTTGATATATTACTAATTAATAAATAAATAATCTTAAATAGGGATCATTTGAAAGCTTGAAAATTTATTAAATATAATGACCCTAGATTTAAATTTATTGAAAGATTATCTAATATTAGGTTTCGTGTGCAGGAGTTGAAAATATGGATTATCATGCAAATACCGGAAGATGTGACAAATTATATTTATTATATGGGAAATGTTTTTTCCCCAAAACCATTTACATGGTTAAATTTGTAAATTTTAGGGTTAGTTTTCAGGATAAGGTTTTTGTGAAAAGGTATGTCTTTTCACAAGAAACCTTTGAATAATGTATTTATATTGAGTCTTTTGAAAAACTAAAAGTGATTTTTGGGGGACAGAACACAATTGGGAAACTCTCCTGAATTACAGATTTGAACCTAATGTCCAAATTCTCGAATGCGAATGATAAATAAGTCCTTATGTTTTAATGTTAATATAGTTTCTTATTTTCAATTAGTTTCTCAGATTACTCTATGAACCAGGGTATCCTATTATATCCTTTATTTGATTTATCCATTTATGGTTAATTTATACAATTTGAATAATAGGTGCATGGTCTGAGAACCTGTTATTGTTCCTATTGGGCTCTTAAGTTGGGTTAAAATCCATAGGACTAATTTTATAAGTTATTTAAATCTTTGTTTCAATTGAAGTCAGTAGGATGATGGCCTCGCTTTACAGGAGTGAGTTACCTTAAAACCATCTCTGTTTATACGTATGATTGGATGTAATCGACTCTATTCCCAATTTGGCATTAGGCACTGATCTCATTTAATTTGTAATTGTCATTTTGTTTGTTCTGTAATTTGCATATACATCTATTATTTTCTTCTTAAAGCTTTCAATTAGGTTTTAGTAATATTTTTAATCTTTAGTTTAGATATCACACTATTTAACAGTTAGGAAATTAAGTTAATTTACTCCAAGGATTGTTAACCCCTTTGGAGGAATTTCTTTTGTTTGTACACGTGCACTTAGAAAGCACCTTTTTTCAGGCCTACAAGCCTTGGCTCGATTGAGTCAAAATTGCAAAGGCATTTGTTTGTGCCTGTCAGTTAGCCTCAAAACGGTTCAGCATTTTTGAGTACAAACAGATTGGCAACTCTACTGGGGACTTGTTCAAAAGAACATTTTTGTATTTTACCTAGAAGCTCTGGTGATATATTTATGACTCTACTGGGAGAAAAGAAGTTAGAAGACAGTCAGTATTTTCCTTATGATAAGAAGGTGGTGACTCTATTGAACAAAGTATTTCAGTTAGTGACTCTACTGAGGGAGAAGACTCAGAAGGAGATGGTGGATTGTTGTTTCAAATGTATCCATCATTTTAAAGAAATCCTTTATTCCAGATGGTATCAGGCCATTGAATCTTAGGAGATTTCAATGCATCCCAAATAAGTTATCCCCTAAAATTTCACAACTTCTACCAAAGTTCCATGGAGAATGGGATGAATCAACGCTACAACACTTGGATGCATTCTATTCATTCATATAAGATTATGAGGTTTCTACAGAGGATCATGTGATGAGGCTATTTGTCAAGACGTTAAAAGATAATGCCAGACAAGTATATGAATCACTACCCACACAATCCATCTCATCATGGAGACAGTTTGAGTAGTGGTTTATTGATATGTTTTATGATGCCAATGGTGAAGAACAAAACATGTGTTATAAACAAGACATGTGCTATGAATAGGAAAGAGAGCCAAATTATATTTTGGAGGAAGAATCTTACATGTCCCCTTTGGATATATTCTTCAGTTTGGAAAGATATAAAGGTGAACCTGTAGTGCATTTTTTCATGAGAATGATAAAGGTCTATTGGGAAATACCTTCAGATATCAGGCCTCTGGGAAGGGAATTAATGGATAAAATTTGTGAGTTAGGAATCTACCATGATTCTCAACTACTAGCTTTTCTTGAGAAAATATGTGAAGTATTGAGGGAAGAAAAGAATGATGATATAGAGGAAAAAAATTCACATCAGATTGAAGTAGAATCTATACGTAGTGAGATTTGCATGAAAACAGGTATCAATGACCATGATGATGAGGAAAAAGATCTTCTTACTACATAAGAAATCTCATATTTAGTAGACATGGAATATCAAAAACATGTTGAGAAGAGTGGAAATTTTTTTTTCTCAATGCACCATGATAAGCAAGTTGATGGATCAGTACATACTCAAGGGGTACTAGATGAAGAAGGTGATAAATTTCAAGAATCAAATAAAGGAGATGAAATAGAACAACATACAACATATGAACATGAAGAAGTTTTAGATGAAAGCTCTCATGGAGATATGCCCGAGTTCTCTATATCCTTGAATCCATTATTTGAAGAATATTTTATATACAATCAAGTCTATCAACATCATGATAAAGAGAGTGAGCCTAGTGATCATTTTGAGGATGATGAAACTCTAAATATGTATGGGGAAGTGTATTCAGAAAGTGAGACATGCATTATTTCATCCTATGAGCATAAGTTGTATCAAACATGCGAAGAGGAGATGGAATCACACAAACATAATGAGGAGAACGTGTTGAAAATTAGTTCTAAAAATTATTTGAGTATCCTATCTGATCAAATTCTTGATAAGAAGGAAGTTTTTGAATGTGAGTTATCTCCAAATCATTTAGGTGAAAAGAAACAACATCTTGAGTATAGGGAATATTGTTTACGTAAAGGCATCCAAGCAGAAGAGGTTAATATAGTTACTTGTAGGGTTGATCAAATGCATGGGGATCTTCTATTTAGCAAGGAATGCATTGCTCTAGCCGACTTTTCTAAAGGTAAACAAAAGTCAAAGCATGTTAATAAAGAAATGAATGTTGTCCATGAGAGTGGTGGCATCATATTCAGGAGATCCAAATTATTACCTGATCAAAATTATGTGTTTGACATAGGAAAGAAGCAGTGTTCATTTTTGGGGGGCCTGGGGCCACCCAATTGAATGTTCCTATGAAAGTTCTTCATGAGCCTATTGGTATAAAGATAAATATTAAAGATGAGAACCAAATCACTTTGCATCAGATTAAGTGTGGATACTTGGTCTGCTTCTCCAGAGATAGCTGGAATCTTGCTATGCTCACAGGGAGCATACGCCCCCAGAAAGAGCCACTAGTGGTACCCTAAATTTTGATAATTTAGAAGTCCCAATCCATTATGAAGAAGCATGCTTCTCCATACTTAAAAAGATCAAAGGAAGGAAGATTTATGAAACAAATAAATAGAACTAACTAATCAAAGCCTTCAGAAAATGCTGGAATTTAGACCTTCTACAAAGATGATTTTAACAGAGGATAAAGATTGTCGAATTTTAAAAATCTAAAAACAACCCAGTTCAGGAAATCAAATTTCCTATGTCTAGCAGAAATATTAGCTTTTCACAAGGTGTTTTGTATTTTTAACCAAAGCCAAATTCGAAAGTTAGGTAGTTATTTTTTAGTTAGTTTATTGTTTTTTCAAAATAATTCATAATAAGAGTTGTGTCTTTTCACCCTAAAGTGGTGTGAAAGCCACTCAAACAAATATATATATATATATA
>MU226176.1:174032-216801 GCA_018584345.1 Thuja plicata
TATATATATACATAATGTAAAATGTAAAGAGAAGGGATACAATAATACAATTTCACATATATGGATAGTTTTTAATCAACAAGTATAACATGGACCTGCATGTACTATTTTTTCAAAATCAATAAAGATAAGTCCTTTTCTTTCACACGTGAAATAGTTTCATTATCATTGTACAATTAGTCCCTCAGATAAACCAATAGAGCTTCTTCAAAGTGATAGTTTGATGTGCATGCTTCCTGATTTGATTCATAGTCTATACTTTCAATTGGTTTTCTCATTTTGCATGGTTAAATTCTATTGGTTGAGGCCTTAGTCAATTGGTTTGTCATCTGAGAAGTATTAACCTTTTGAAATATCTCTAAATTTGTTTTAGGTTGTATGTACACTCCATAACACCTTTGAAGTGATAAGTTTTCTTGTAAAACTGTCTCTGAGGTTGAACATAAGATTGGAATGATCTTGACTCTATTGCCCATGGTAGAATAGGGAACTAGTCTAATCATTATTTGGATTATAGTTATTTAGTTCATTGTTTATAGTTTTGTGATATCTTATCTATCTGTTCATTTCAAATTACATACACATTTACTAAACATTCTTTCAATTACTTACAGTATTTCAATTTACAGTTCATGATATATTGCTTTCAGTTAGATTTCTTTCAAGTTCCTTGCCATACTTAAGAGAGAAGGTTGAGGTGTTTCTTGGCTGCTATAAAAAGCCTTGTAACTTGAAGGATAAGTCAAGGTATAGGCCTACCAGCCTTGGTTTTGCAGAGCCATAATTGCATAAGTACCAACCTTGCTTTGGTTGTGACTTGTAAATTGGCCAAATCACTTGGGTTTCCCAACATTGGATTGGCAAATCCATAGGAAATCCAATCTATTGATTTGAGCACCAACAGATTGGTGACTCTACTGGGGAGCAATATCTGTGAAAGATATTTTCAAAATTTCTGGTCAAGATAGTGAATTGTGACAATTTATTCAGACTTTGCTAGAGACAGAACTCAGAATCAGTTGTATGATTTTATCCTTCTTATGAAGAAGGTGGCGACTCTATATATAATTTTTGGATTTCTGCTGAAGAAAAGCAGGAAAAAATATTTTCCTCAAGGCATTTGAGGTGGCGACTCCATGTGTCAGAAGTTTTCAATTTCTCCATTGAGGGAGAGAACCTAGAAGGAATAAATATTAGGCCTTTAGTTAGTAATAGAAGTTTTATTACATGATGTTTAAGAAGATTTTTAGAAGATTTTTGATTCCCACTGAGCCTTTGGATCTCAAAAAATTTCAATGCAGTACTAATTTATCAAAGCTTGCACAGAAGTTGCCTGCATTTTATGGAGATGAACCAGCTCTTGATCATTTAGATGTTTTTCATATGTTCCTTCATGATTACAAAATTGATGCCGAAGGTGATGCCATGAAATTATTTTCCTAGTCACTAAGGAATAATGCAAGGGAAAAATATGAATCATTACCTACACAATACATTTCATCATGGATACAGTTTGAACAATGGTTCCTTGATGTATTCCGTGATAGGGATGAATCATGTATATCTCCCTTGGATACATTTATTAATTTAGAATGGTATGATAATGAAAATATGGTGAGTTTGTTTATAGGGATGATGGATATTTTCTATGAAATACCTTCTGATATTAGGCCTGATTTTTTAAACAAAATATATAGTTCAGTAGTAACTCGTGATCAGGTAAATCTTATTCTTAAAATTGTATATGAAGATGTAATGGAAGAAAATTATGAAGTTACAGAAGGGGCACAAAAACCTAATGATATTCTAGATTCAGATGAACAATAAAGTTTGGAATAAATTAAAGAAGCATCCACATCGGATCATATTTGTGTGGGAACAAATGAAAGTCGTGATCAGGAGGAAGATTTTCTCAATACGGAGAAAATTTCAGATTTATTAGATACAGAATATCAAAAGTATGTGCAAAAGAATAATTTAAATTTTTATTGTAGTCACCAGGATGGGCATGATCAAGTGGCATTTGATGAATATCAAGAGGGAGAGATAATTCAAGGAGATATTTCTATGGAAGATTTTAAAAACTCTTCAAATTTTCTAATTAATGAGGATGAAATGTTACAGTATGAATTACATGTACATGAAGAATTTGGGATGAATAGTATTTATGAAGATGACAAATCTCAGAAAAATTGGTTCAACACACTCTACACTACACTTGAACATAAAGTTGAGAATGATGAAGAACCAGAGTTAAGAATTCATGGAGGTAAGTTTCTAAATCCTTTTTCTCGTGAAAGAGAAAATAATTTAGAAAAAAAATATAGTGTTATAGAAAATGAAATTACATCTGAAGAAATAAATGCATTATTTCTGGAAAATACTCTTGGAAATGATATGTACCCTAATTTTGTCCTTTGAGAAAGATAAAATATATTTAGTGCATCAGGAGATTTTACAAATAGGGGAAATACAATATGATAATTGCAAAACTTTGGTGACGTCAAATTTACACATTATGGGTATTTTAGAAGTGACATCAATGGTAAGTTTCATGTTGCATGACCGAAACTAGGTTTATGACAGAGGTAAAGTTCTCATTCTCTATTAAGCACCAAACAGATAAGTATATTTTATATTTTTTAATATTTTGTTTTTCCTTACATTTTTAAAAATTATGCCTTAATATGTCATTGAATAACAAACATATTAAATAATTTGACATTCATTCTTATGTACTTTTATCTTTATTTTTTATTTATTGTTTTTTGCATTTGAAAATCAAAGCATTGGAAAACCTAAAATCTCAAATTCATTCATTATAGTTTTATCTTGTATATCATAAGCATTATAAGTGAGTGATTTTATATGTATTCTTTTGTTCTTGTCTACATTCGAAATAAATTTATTGTTATTCAAAAAATGAATCACGTTTTTAATATTTGAGCAGAAATTTAGAGTTGTTTTTGGGCTTAATATGATTGTTTACACCTATGGAAATGTCCCCAGATCTTTTCTCATATATGAGAAACACATTTATCACAATTTTAAATGTTTTTATGAAGCTGACAACCAAAAAAATAACCAGACATTTCTAAAAACGGCCGACAAAATTGTTTTCCCGTGCAAACTGTTTGAGCCATTTTTGGGGTCTGTAGATGTGTGGTAAACGATAACTTCAAGTTTAAAATGATTGTCCCAGCCATATGCCTCAACATGGGGGCAATTTTACAGTGTTTTAAATTATTTTGGAGTGTGTATGAGCCCCGAAATTGCCTAGATTTATAAAAAATGGCCAACATGTTTATACAAGGCAAATAAAATTGGCAAGATAGATCTTGTAGCAAAATGATGAAATGATTCAAGCCTATTTAGTTATGAAGGCTCCAGCATGCAACATATCTATTTTATATTATAGGATTTCTACACCTCCAAGATGGTTTTACTAAAAGATGGGACCATAGTTTATGTGCTGAGATAATTGGATAAGAAATTGCAGATCATGACTTCAAAACTATAATCACATATGGGAATTTTTGTCATCCTCATCATGCTGCTATGCATATTGGTGTATGTACATTTCTAAAGGAAATGCAGTTATCTCAAGAATTGGCAATGAAGGCAATTGATTTCAGACTATCAATTTTTTTTTATTTTTATTTTTTAAACCTGGCCAAATGTTCAGTGTATTGTTGGAAGCCCATACTACATTGCTTCAAAATTTTTATGCAAGCAGTATGGTCTACGAGAAGACATGTGGACAACAACTGGAGTCATTCTACACATATTAGAGTTCAACCGTTTGAACCGAAACCCAACAAGGAACCTTTGATGCTTCTACGAGGTCACATTGATGTTGATTCAGAACCTTGGCCTTCAATTTTTGAGAGTGCAAAGGATTTTATCGGGAAAATGCTTACTGCACATCCTGCATGCACATGGAGTTCTATGTCATGCTTGGATAAGTGAACATGGTGTTTCTCACATTTCTTAGAAAATGATTTATCAGGATCAAGTTTGGATTCTTTCTGCACGGTTCTTTTTCTTTATATGAAATCTATAAAACTTCTCCAGTAAATGATTTTCAAATATTGAAAGACGTAATTCATTTCAAGGTAAATATTGAGGTAAGGATTTTATTGTTTTGACATTTGGAGGTTAAAAAATTATTAATTTTCCTTTTAGTTCATTTATTTGAATTTTTTAAGGGGAAAATATACTCGTGTGAAATGTGATTTAGCAATCTGGTAAATATTTCATCATGGTTAATAGAGCTGATTTGAATGATTTTTGGTATTACATTAACATTAAGTTTCAAGTGGTCTGCTCTCTAGAGAACGCTAGATTCTCATTGTGTCTAGGTATGGACACACGTTCCCAATTGGAGCTACTGTTGACGCATGAAAATTTTGGCCCAAATTTACATAAATTTTCCAAAGAAGTGTTTATTATTGTTTCATTTTTATATTTATTTCCTTGTTAAAATATATGAGAAAAATTAATTATTTTATCATAATTTTTGAAATACATTTATATTCTTTAAAATAAAGAAATAAATTTAAAAGTAAAATATTCATTTTGAATAAAAGGGTGGTGGGAGTTGAACACTCAACCTCTCAAGCCAACCCTTTTTTTCTACCTACCTACCCTTCCCCCCTCTAACCAGTTAGTTTATGTGTTTTCTTTTTGAATTATTTGGAAGAGGAATTAATTTATTTACATTCTAATGTGCAGGTGAAAAATCAATACAAAATTCTCGCACAGGGAGTATTTCTTGCCAAAATAATGTAAAAATTTAAATATGAATATTCCTTTCTTATATATTTTTTTACTTTATTGATTTCAAAAAAAAAGGAGTAGGGAGAGGGAGTTGAACACTCGACCTCTCGACCCACCCTTTCTTCCTATCCTAACTATTCATGATTAATTATTTTAAACTTATCGATATTTTCATTTATATTATCAAAAACATTTGTATAAATTATGTCATGATTTTAATAATTTTTTATTTTGATATATTATTAATTAATAAATAAATAATCTTAAATAGTGATCATTTGAAAACTTGAAAATTTATTAAACATAATGACCCTAGATTTAAATTTATTGAAAGATTATCTAATATTAGGTTTTGTGTGCAGGAGTTAAAAATATGGATTATCATGCAAATACCAGAATATGTGACAAATTATGTTTATTATATAGGAAATGTTTTTTTCCCAAAACCATTTACATGGTTAAATTTGTAAATTTTAGGGTTAGTTTTCAGGATAAGGTTTTTGTGAAAAGGTATGTCTTTTCACAAGAAACCTTTGAATAATGTATTTATATTGAGTCATTTGAAAAACTAAAAGTGATTTTTTGGGGATAGAACACAATTGGGAAACTCTCCCAAATTATAGATTTGAACCTAATATCAAAATTCTCAAATGCGAATGACATATAAGTCCTTATGTTTTAATGTTAATATAGTTTCTTATTTTCAATTAGTTTCTCGGATTACTCTGTGAACCAGGGTATCCTACTGTATCCTTTATTTGATTCATCCATTTATGGTTAATTTATACAATTTGAATAACAGTTGCATGGTCTAAGAACCTGTTATTGTTCCTATTGGGCTCTTAAGTTGGGTTAAAATCCATAGGACTAATTGTATAAGTTATTTAAATCTTTGTTTCAATTAAAGTCGGTAGGATGATGGTCTCACTTTGCAGGAGTGAGTTACCTTAAAACCGTCTCTGTTTATATGTATGATTGAATGTAATTGACTCTATTCCCAATTTGGCATCAGGCACTAATCTCATTTCATTTGTAATTGTCATTTTGTTTGTTCACACTATTTAACAGTTAGGAAATTATGTTAATTTCCTCCAAGGATTGTTAACCCCTTTGGAGGAATTTCTTTTATTTGTACATGTGCAGTTAGAAAGCACCTTTTTTCAGGCCTACAAGCCTTGGCTCGATCGAGTCAAAATTGCAGAGGAGTTTGTTTGTGCCTGTTAGTTGGCCTCAAAATGGTCCAGCATTTTTGAGTACCAACAGATAGTTTACTTTACACATTACTAAAGCTGGATTGGTTGGTAAACACTAAGTTTAATTGTTACTACTCGGTAAAGGATAGAAAAGATAAACAATATATCTTTTCAAGCAGTATATATTTGTTAAGAATATTTAAAGGCATACATCTTGTAGGACTAAAAGATAACTAGATGATATTATATTGGAGATATAAATGTTTGGTTGAGTTTTTATAATTATTTTTGAGACCACTGATTCACCCCCCCCTCTCAGTTTTTTTAACAATAGGTATCAGAGCTTTGGTGCTTGGAAGAGAGTTTAAAGACTCAAGCTAAATATTACAAGATGAGTAAAAGGGATGTGCCTAAGTTGAACAAGGACAACTTTGCATCATGGAAAAGTAGGATAAGGCTTTATCTATTAGGTATTGGAAATGATATCACACAATACTTGGATACTGAATATGTTGCACCTACTAGACCTCTAAGTGTTGATAAATTAAGAGAAAAACATGAACACAATTATATGATGATAGAACTTGCTTCTTAACTATCTGACACTGACTTTGAAGATGTCAAATCATGCACCACTGTAAAGAAAATGTGAGACAAACTCAAGCTAGTACATGGAGGAGATACAAATGTGCTGAGAGCTAAGGTTGAAAGCATAAGAGGAAAGTTTGATGACCCAAGAATGAAAGAAGGAGATAACATCACTCGGTATAGTAGAAAAATAAAAGAATTTGTTAATGCTATCCGAGGAGTAGGAGGAGCACTTGAGGAAGAAACAGTTGTAAGTAAAATTTTGAGAACCTTACTACCTATTTATGCTATTAGAGTATCTGCAATTCAAGAAATGACATGAGTATAAAATAACAATGTTACTCTTTATAGTTTGATTGGTATACTTATTTCATTTGAGATGAACAACTATGAAATTAGTGTCTTACCAACTAATGAGTGTGCATTCAAATCTTCTCTGAAAATAAGCAAATCTAGTCATAAACACACTATGAAAAATGATAGTGAAAGTGATAGTGATGAACAAGAACTTGATGAAATTGAAGCACTAATGGCTAGAAGATTGAAAAGAGGAAAAGGTAGATACAAAGCTAAATTACCATTGGTCTATTTTAATTGCAAAGAAATTAGACATTTTTCGGCTAGATGCCCTAACAAGAGAAAGGATGAAAGAAACAATGAAAAATATTATGAAAATAAGTTTGACACAAGTGATTACTGAGACTATAGAAGAAATTGACACTCTAATAGAGGATATAAAAAAGACTACAAGGACAAAGGTAAAAAGGATTGTTACCTAGTTAAGAACAAAGCTGAAAATACTGACACCGAGTCTGATGAAGATGTTGAGGTAGTATTTGTTGCTATGAAGGATCATTCAGACAAAGAAGAGAGGTATGTTTGAACTTCACTCATATCTAAAGTTAACAAAAATGATGTCTAGATTATTAATAGTGGCTGTACTCACCGCATGACTGGAGATAACAAACATTTTGAAACTTTTGAATATGATAATGATGGATCAGTTAGGATGGGTAATGACTCACCTTTCCCAGTTGAAGGAAAAGGAACCATCATGTTGAATAATCTGATCAGATGTGGAAATTCATATTGGGTGAAAGGAATTAACTATAATGTATTGAGTGTTTTACAGCTAAATAAAATAGGACACCGAGTTGCATTTAAGAACAAAAATGCAAAGATCTATAATGGAACAGGAAAGTTGATTGCCACTGGTGAACAAACAAAAGGTAATCTTTTCTATCTTGATAATATTGAGACCACTTTTTTATTGGCTATAAATGAAGACATTTGGTTATGGCACAAAAGGTTATGTCATGTAAATTTGGACAACATGGTTAGGATAAGCAAGAAAAGAAAAGTAAGAGGCTTACCGAGTATGTCAAAACCCAACCATATTGTGTGCAAGAATTGTCAAAAAGGAAAAAATTACAAAGTCTAGTTTCAAGAGAAAAACATACACATCTAATGCTATCCTAGAGTTAGTCCATACTGACTTATGTGGACTAATGAGAACAAAGAGCTATTATGGCGATAGATACTTCATTCGATTTGTTGATGATTATTCTAGGATGATGACTGTCATGTTCTTAAAAGAGAAATATGAAGCATTTAAGATGTTTAAATGGTATAAAGCTAAAGTTGAAAAGCAAAGTGGAAAATAATTGAAATTTTTAAGATCAGATAGAGGAGGAGAATTTATTTCTGATGAATTCACTAGCTTCTGTAGTGAGCATGGAATTACAAGACACGTTTCTGTACTGAGAACACCATAGAAAAATGGGATTGCTAAAACAAGGAATATATCAATTTTTAATTGTGTCAGAACATTGATGATTGAAAAAGGCATCAAACAAACATTCTGGAGAGAAGTTCCAAGTACTACTGTCTATACACTTCACCAAGTTCAATTGAAGAGAGACATCAATAAAACACCTTATGAGCTATGGTATGGATACACACCAAATGTGAGTTCCTTTAGAATTTTTGGAAGTCTATGTTATATATTAAAAGATTATAGAAATGGGAAACTTGACTCTAAAAATGATGAAGGAATATTTCTAGGATATTCTACCAAAATTAAAGCTTATAAATGTCTTAAAAAATCATTGAAAGTGAAAATGTTAAAGTGGATGAATTTGTTGAGAAAAATGATGAGGAAAGCAGAAAGGAATCGAAAGATTACAACAAATTTGTCTACATTGAAGAACCCAACACTCTACCTGAGGAACAATGTAATGCTACCAACTGACATAATAATGGAACTGAGCTACAGTCTGCACACACCAAGAATAAATAAATTTCTCACAATGATGAACCGAGTGATGATGAAGATCAAAATAAAGGTAAAAATGATGACCAAAATGATGAACATAGATCTAAACCTATAATTTCTAAGTATGTCTGAAGACACCATCCATAGGACCAGATCGTTGGAGACAAAAGAGCTAGAATGAGAACAAGAGGTAAGTCACTTAACACTAAATGTTTGATTTGTTATTTTTAGCCTAAATCTATTAATACTGCACTTGAGAATCAAGAATGGGTTAGTGCAATGAATGAAGAGATTGAACATGTTAAGGAGAAAAAAAAATGAAAATTAGTACCTAGACCGAGTGACAAAAATGTTATTGGTACCAAATGGATTTTCAGAAACAAACTAAATGAGAATCGAGAAGGCACAAGAAACAAAGCAATATTGGTATGAAAAGCATATGCACAAGAAGAAGGTATTGACTATGGAGAGACCTTTACACCCATTGCTAGACTAGAAGGAGTAAGAATTCTACTTGCTTATTTTTCTTTTAAAGGATTCAAAGTATACCAAATGGATGTTAAATATGTATTTCTGAATGGAATACTAGAAGAGGAGGGATACATTGAACAACATGAAGGGTTTGTTGATCCTAACAAGAGGAACATGGTTTGTAGACTACACAAAGCCTTGTATGGATTAAAACAAGCACCAAGAGAATGGTATGATAGACTTCACTCTGATCTCATTAGTATTATATTTGTTAGAACAAGTGATAACAATAATCTATATTTGAAAGGAGATGATGATGATGATAAGATTCTAATTGCTGAGATATTTGTTTATGATATCATATTTGTAGGTAATGATATGTTATGCAAATCATTTGCCGATGAAATGAACAAAGAATTTGAGATGTCAATGTTTGGAGAAATCAATTTTTTTCTTGGTCTACAAATTCTACAACAGGATGAAGGCATCTACATCACACAATCCAAATACATCAAAGAAGTTGTGAAGATATTCAAGATGGATGAATCCAAACTAGTTGGAACACCTATGGCAAATGGATGCAAATTAACAAAGGAAGACAAGACAACCAAGGTAAATCAAACATTATATAGATCTATGATTGACAAACTAATGTATATTGTGCACACTAGACTAGATATAACACATGCAGTTGGTATAGTTGAAAGATTCTCTACTATTCCCAAGGAATCACACATGAGTTTTGTTAAGAGAATTCTGATATATATGAAGAATACCGAAGACTATGGTTTATGGTATAATAAAGAAGGCAAATTTGAGCTACAAGTTTATATTGATGTTGATTGGGCTGGTAACATAGATGATAGAAAGAGCACAAAAGGAGGAGCATTCTTCATGGGTGACAGAATTGTCACATGGATAAGTAAAAAGAAAGGATGCATATCTCAATCAACTATAGAAGTAGAATATGTGGTTGCTGCTGCAAATTTCTCTAACATTGCATGGATCAATCAATTGCTGAAAGGTATGAATGTAAATTTTTTTGACCTAGTAATTATCTATTGTGATAATACTAGTGCTATAAACATCTCAAAGAACCCCGTAATTCATGCTAAAACAAAGTGCATAACTATTAAGTATCATTACTTGAGGGAAAAAGTACAAGAAAAAGAGGTGATACTGGAATATATACAATCCAAAGAACAATTAGCGGACATATTCACAAAGCCATTACCAAAAGATACATTTGAGTACCTAAGGAATAGACTAGGGGTTTGAACCTTGTCTACTAGTCACTAAGCTTACTTGGAGGCTACATCAGCCTACACATTATCAGAAGATCAATCATGTTTATGCAAGATGAGATAATGGACTGCAATGACATTTCAGTACAAGAAGGTACATATCTAAACTGCACAACAAAGATATTGTTGGCTACTAAAGAAATATATTGCTGATGGAGAATAGATTCATTGATATATTTTTTATTTGGCATTTCTGTCAAAGGGAGAGAAGTATTCAATGAAATATCTATCAGGATCATACATAGGGAGAGAAGAAGCATAGCTATCAGGGAAAAGAACATCAGTCAAAGGGAGAGAAAAAATTAGAGAAAGAAGTTTCTACAAAGGAAGAAGAAACTCTACAACAAAAGGAGAGACAAAAAAAGAAGACAAAATTGCTACACCTATCTAGTGAAGGGAAAGAAGAAAGGGAAAGCACTCTGCAAGAATCAAATCTAAGCTAGAAGAGCTTACCGAGAGTTAGATATTTGAATTGGTTATAGAATAATAAGTTTGGTATGATATGGCATATTTTATATTGTGTTTCCATCAATTTCAAAGGGAAGAGATTGATGAACTATAACTGACTAAATGCTTGAATATGATAAGTTGATGATCATTGAGATGCAAAAGTGAAAGCAAGACATTAAATTAGTTAATGTATTATATTTTCATTAATCTCAACTTGATATAATCTGATTGGTCATACACATATTCTCATAGAATTCAAGAGCTAAAGAGATAAAGTTTATGTTATTGGTAAAACATAAAAAGCTAGTATACACAGAGTGACAATGTACACTGAGTGACAGTAAACACTGACAGATAGTGTACATAGATGGAAAGTATAAATCAAACAAGCGTCACCAGGTAGTTCATAGTGTATACTGAGCATCGCAGCAACTGAGCATATAACTAGAGTGGTCCCCAAATTAACTAAATTTATTTCCGAGGACAACTGGAGTCAATGATTGAGCTAACTAAAGTTGATCACCGATCAAAAATCAAGATAGAGAATGAAAAAAACACTTAGCTGGCATGAGCTATATTTAGAGTTAACTGATTGATTGCTTTATTTCCATTGATTAGTTGAAGTACAATAAAAAGGATATTTAAATAAAATATAACAAGGAGATATTTTTGGAATAAATCTGAAGGAGAGATTTATGAATTAAAGAAAGCATGATGAGCTTTACGGATCAAGAAGTGACTTACGATGAAAAAAAGGAAGATTGAAATGGATAAATCATGTCTATATAAAGAGACAAGTAATTCATTATAAAAGGAGAGGAATGCTAAATATAATTCTGGTGAATATTAAAGTCTTCATTTAGATCTGATTATATAGGATGAAGAACAAAGACAAGAATTCTACAGACACTGAGCAACAGAGGAAAGAGAATTCACCAAGAAGAACAAAGAAGGGAGAAAATGAATTAAAGAGCATATTGATTAGAGAGGTATTTTGTGGACTAACAATAGATCTGAAAATCTGCAAGTTAAATATGTATTGTTGAATAGATCATTTACTATTTTAGTTTAACCATTGATTCAAAAAATCGCTTAACCGAGTAGGATTTAACCATCCTTAAAGTATTGAGATACTCAAGAGTATCAAAAGGTTTCCTTGTTGACAACATAGTGAATGATAGGTCAAAAGATAAATTGTTAGTTTTGAATCCTATAACAAGGTCGCACTTAACAGTGTGTTTGTAACCATTAACAGGGTTGGCTCTTCACCGAGCTCACGTCAAAAGAGTAAAAATTTTGGGTTACAACTCCCAATTGGTTTTCCTCTTAACATGGTTTCCACATTAAAATCCATGTGTCAAATATGTATTTCTTTCATTTCATTGATAGTTTACTTTACACATTACTAAAACTAGATTGGTCAGTAAACACTAAGTTTAATTGCTGCTACTCGGTAAAGGATAGAAAAGATAAACAATATATTGAGCAGTATATATTTGTTAAAAATATTTAAATGCATACATCTTGTAGGACTGAAAGATAACTAGAGAATATTATATTGGAGATATAATTGTTTGGTTGAGTTTTTGGAATTATTTTTGAGGCCACTGATTCACCCCCCCTCTCAGTTATTCTAACCAAAAAATATAAAATATTAGTGATTTTTTTCAAATATATTATTTTTTATTAGCTAATCCCTCCATATTTACGATGGCATGGCTCTAGTTTGTATGATGACCTCTCTTTTAACTTACAGAATCTCTGGTTGTCACATTTAATTGAGATGGAAGGTCTCCCTTTGGAAAAATTTCTAGTTCTCCATGCTCCGTGTCTCCATTATCATAACCTGTGTAGTCGTCGAGACCTATTCTGTTGAGAGACAATGTCCATTCACAAATGGGAGGATGCTCATCCACATTTTGATCTGTCTAGCCATGACAGAGAGACTTTTGAGCTTTTTCTTTCTCTTTTGCCACCAAAACTTTTGCACAAGATTGGGGTCAATAGTCGCACTCCATGGTGGAAGGACTAGCAATGGTACCTAGACACATCTTTTGAATGATAACAACCTCGACAAGGCTACCTTTGGCTTTCTTGCCACTTGCCTATGGTGGAGGTTTTGAATCAGAGATGGCATATCCAATCTTCTCATTATACTTGGAGATTGTGTTTTATTACTATTTGATCCACTATTACAAAACCTAAATTTGCACATTTCAAATGGTGTCTTTTGTTTCAAGGGTTACCTTTACGTTTAGGGCTTCACTATTTGGGTATTTCGTATCCTAGTTTCCCTTTTTGTCACCAGCCTAAATTTTTTCTCCACCTTTTTGGGTTATGTTGGAGGGCTAGAAAATATTGGGTTTGGATTCATAGTATTTTTTCTTCATTCTTCCCTTCCATGTTTACTTGGCCTCTCATTCTTTTTGGTGATCACCCAATTCTCCCATTTCCTATCCTACAAATTTGGTACACTTTCAAAATGGAAATTTTATTTACAATTTGGAAAGAAATAAATTCATCTCATTTCTCAATTACTGTGTTTGATACTAATGTATCCTTAATTTCTATTTAAGCATGAATTTTTAATAATGTAATTCTTTAGATTCAAGTTCAAGTAGATAAGGTTTCTCTTAAGGTTTCTCATTTGTAGGAGCTACTTCAACACTGGGGCAATACCCCATGTACTATAGCTAGAGTTCCATCGGATGCACTTAATTCTAGTGGTCCTTCCCACTATCCTAGGTGGTGCCAAGGATGTCATAGTTCTAGTTGGAAGAAAGATTCTCTCTCTGTCTCGGCCCCCAAACCAACATTCCCCTCTATGTCATCACTTTCCCCATCTTTCATAGGCTCTAGATAACCGTTGGGATTGCCCTTCTGGTTGGGGACCTTGAGCAACACCCACTTGGCCACAAATAATAATCTCTATTTGGCCAGATGATGGAACCTCAGGTTGGTCTTTGGTGAAAGATTTCCCTCGGCTCTCTTTGGCTATTTCACCATGCAGAGATAAGAAGGAGGAGGATGAACTAAATGTTAATGGGAGGACTCTTCCAAAACATGATCCTTCTCAGATTACAGGTTGGGGAGACAAGAACAATAAGCCAGACCCTCCCCCTTCCACTACCACTTCTTTGGTGGCTTGAGATATTCTTGTTCTTCTCCATATGACAATCTAGTTTATGGTTGGGCCCTTGTGTTTTTTGGGATAAGTTGGGGAGTGACTAAGTTTTCCTCTCAAACTTTATTTTGTAACACATGGAATCTATGCTTATTAATTAAATATTTGGTGCATTATTTTCATCAAAGAAATCTCTCCATCTTTTTAATAAAATATAAGTTTTAGTTATAATTTTTTTAAACCACTAATTTTTGTAGGAAATTGGTGAATCTTAGCAATTATAGAAAAATACATTAATTACGATGGTAAAACATTCCATTTAAAAATTAGAATTATTTTACAAAAGTAGAGGCCTAAAAGTGGAAATCATTGATGACTTTAAGAATTATGTTGTATACTATTTAGCCATTCTACCATTAAATTAAAATATAGTCTAAAAACTTCATTATATTATATGAGATCAATGTACCCATATTTTATAATTCACATGGGGCCCAAAATTTATTTATAACCATTACTTTCCATAGAGATCAACAATCCATAGACATCATTCATGATGAGTTCAAGAAAAATAAAGGTAACTGCAAAAGTACTAAGATGGAGGTACATTATATTGATTCTCTTTCTAGGTCCAAAAGAGGGAAAGCTAAAACTTTCAACACTATTCCTACCGAAGATATCAATACCAACAAATATTTATCCTTTGTGCATAAGCTTTAAATTCTCAACAAAGAGTAGCATGAAGTAAAAGGGCTTAATCTTTAGAGAAATATACATTGGATTTTCTTACTAGTTTCTCTTCTCCTTATATACCTTTTTTTTTTTTCTATTATTGTATGTTCCCTATTTGTATTAGAATCTTGGTTTTGTTTTAGTCTTATACATTGTGAAACCCTTGTGTTTTAACGTAATGAAAATTTTGTAAATAGGTTTGTGCCCTATCCACTTCACCTAATCATAACATCTTCATCATCTATTGGACCCTTGACTTTAATTAGTTTTCTAATACGAGGCCTCATATTACTTTTGTATTTGACATATTGATTGTATCTATCATTTGAAATCTAAAAATTCAATTTAAAAAAAAAAATGAATTAACTTCTTTTACTCCAAATATTAAATTTATATTATCCTAATTTTTTAATGATGAGTGGTCTAAATCTGAATGAAATAATTTAGTATCATAAATTGAAAGACCAATAATAGCTTTGGCGTGATAATCTCTTTTATATTATTTCAATTTAATATTTCCATATATAGGTGATGTTTCATTTTCATCCACTATTTCTTATCAAATTTTTATTCTTTAGTTGGATTTTTTGTTTTCATTTTCCTAGAGTGAAAATTGAAGCTAGGTTACTTGTAATGAAATCTCTTTTAAGAAATAAAATGAAAAACTATACCAACCTCACAACTCCAAAATTATGTAAATTATTATATAAATTAAACACATGATATATTCCTTTTTAAATCTTATAGCTCCATACTCATATATAACCATAGGCTATAAACCTTTCTCTCCAAATGAATATAAATATTTTTTTGGAAAATAAACATAACTCAAGGTTTCACAAACAACACATGCAATTATTTGATATAGAATTGATGCAGGAGCATCTTCGGTTTATGAGCTATCCTACATTCTAGTTTTTTAAGTTGCATTTTTTTCTTTTTGAGTTGCTAGCATTTTGTTGCGGTCACGATCTCAATCGAGTTAGTCATTGTACTCAAAGATTCCTATTCTCAAAAGTTCATAGATCATTCTCCTATGATTGCATCTCCTTATGTTGATCAAGCGTTGAGATTTCCTTCTCCTTATGGTCATGGGTAACATGTTCATGATCAACGAGGATTTTCTAGAGATTTGTCTTGCGCTTAACATTCTTAGATCATTATTCATTGAAATCTTAGATCTATGTCCCTATGATCACTCTTGTTTATTTTATAGATCATGGATTGTGTTAGCATAACTAATGCAGTGATGCTAAGTTATTCATTGATGAAAATTGGTACATATTTGATGATAAGTGAATGAATTATTTGGTTGTTATTAATGTCAACTACTTGTCTTAGTGTTTTCAGTATATTACATGATATTGTGTAAGTGAATCATGAGTTGCAGTATGTTTCTAATGTTTCTATTCTTATGGAAGGTTATATCATGTGTGTCGGTGTTAAATTTCCCTTCACAAAATTTTATACGAAGAATTAAGTTAGCTATGTTGAAATGAGCTCAAACCAAATAATCGCTAAAATAGTCAGTGATAGATAGTAAGTGAATTGATTGTTGTTTCAGATTGATGAAGTATTTGATGGAACAGTCATAAGATATAATTGTAAACATTTTCAAGATACCATATGTATGAGCGCAAATCATAATGTTAATCGGTACTACTAGTTTAATTGACTAGAAGTGGTGTTAACAGAATGAACAGGTAAACAAGACAGACTTCTTGAACAAGCTATGAAGAATTATAGATTGGTGATAACATTCATTATAAAAAAGGATCGGAGTTGAATTTTGTAAAGTGGCAAGTTAGTTTTTTTTAATATTTGGGACTTAGTTGATATAACATTGATCGAGGTATATGTTTGAGAAGGCTTCTTCAAAATTTTTCTTTTTGGTCAAAAGAGGTTTGTGAAATGGCTCAACTACCAAGATAAAAATGATGAGAAAGCCAACGCGGTCATAGAAAAATATTTTATGAATATCTAGATACATTGTATCTTACCTAGAATGATCTAGATTGTTTATATCTTAGATCTAGGGTTTTTTGTAAGTCAGTGGAAGTGATTCTATAAAGAAGAACAATTGAAGAAGAACAAAGAGACATAAGAAAGCTGATTGTGACTTGCAGAAGGATTTGGAGACAGAGAAAGAAAATGGATTAAAGTGTGGTTGAGATTATGAACAATATATAGTATGGTGATGTATTTCAGAGCTTAAAAGGATCTGATCATGTAGAGGTAGCACATTTTTCACAGATAATTTTATATGTTTCTTTCTAATCATTGTAACAAAAACAATATAGTAATAGGGTAGATCCTAATAGATATTTATAGTAAATACTCTAACAAAGTGGCACATTAGATTGTGTATAAATTACTCTAACAAGGCTACTACTAACGGGTAATATATCCTGACAGGTCTTAGGCATATCTCTTAAGAGGTTAACACCTAACAATATTTTCTAAAGGTTTAACATGGTATCATCTCACATCATGGTTTTTTCCATATTGGGTTTCCAGATGATAAATATGGTGTTTACATTATGTGATTGATTACTTGTGGATGTACGCATTGAAATTTTACTAATGTAAGATTTTTCTATATGTTTTGGTGCATAAAGTTTAAAGAAGTTGAATTGGTGAATTTGTATGAATTACTGATTCACCCCTCCCCTCTTGGTAATCAGACCTGTATTAAGAATTGGTATTAGAGATTTGGTCTCTTTATTGTGAAGGCCAAACAACTATGGGGAAAGATCTGCAGATGTATAAGAATGAAGCACCTAAGTTCTCTAAGGAAAACCTCTCTACATGGGTAAGAAAGATGAAGATGCATTTATCTAGAATTGGAGAGAAATCTTTGGATCATCTTACAATAAAGTATCTTCAAACTTTTGGCATCTTAACTCCTGATGAAATAAAGATAAAAATGGAACACAATTCTGTTATGATAGAAATTGGAAGTGCTTTGGGTTATGTTGAGTTTGTCGATATCAAAGAAATGGATAATAATAAAGATATGTGGGATAAGATGGGAATAGTCCATGTAGGTGATGCTCATGTCAAGCAAGAAAAAGTAGATAGTCTAAGAAGAAAGTATGATGAAATGAGAATGAAGGAAGAAGAAAATATTGGTCAGTAAACCAAAAGACTTAAGGAAGTTGTCAACTTGATGATGATGATGATGTGATAAGTAAAATATTGAGAACCCTTCTACCACAATATGTTACTAGAGTCTCTTCTATACAAGAATTGAGATCTATCAGTCTGACAAATATGGCTCTAGACTCTTTGATTGGAAATATTATTACTTTTGAGTTGAGTAATTTTGATAACAATATGCCTAGAATAGATTTTTCTTTCAAATCCTCGCTAACAATTGGCGCATAAAGGAAAGGAAAGGAAGTCTCTAACATTTTTGAAGGAAAACATGATTATGATTCTATCCTATATGAGGAAACAGAAAAAGAAGAGTTGGAAGCACTGCTAGGAAGGAGATTACCTAGAGGAAAAGGAAAGTCTCAAGGTAAACTACCCTTAAAATGGTTTTTATGTAATAAAATTGGTCATATTTCATCTTAGATGCCTTGATAATAATAGGAAGGATAAGTTTAAGAAATTTTAGAACATCAAAGACAAAATTAATAAAGCATGCTACCTAGAAGAAGATGGGGTGACTGATAAAGAATCAGATGGAAGAGATTATGAGGAAGACATAGTCTTTGTTGCAGCCAAAGAAGATCCCTCAATTGGTGTAGATAGAGATAGTGAGGAGAGGGAATTGATTTTAAGCATGAATTATAGCACTGTGATTGGATAATAAACAATGGGTGTACACATCACATGATGGGTGATAAAGGAAAATTTATTACAATGGAAGAAATGATGGTGGTGCAGTTAGATTTGGTAATGGTTCACCATGTGTAACTTATGATGTAAAGGTTCTATAGAACTTAATGATACTACCAATGATGATTATGTTTATTGGGCTAACAAAATAAAGTACAACTTGTTAAGTGTTTCTTAGTTTAATAATAAAGGTTTCAGGTTGGAATTCAGTAATGGTGTGTGCAAGATCTTAAGAACATATGGGTAGTTGATTGCTATAGGAAAATAGACAAGAGGTAACCTATTTTGATTGAACTCTACTAATAAACACTACTCAATATAGATAAAGTTGAAGACAACTGGATTTGGCATAAAATATTTTGTCATGTTAATTTTGATAATTTAATAAAGGTCAAAAAGAATAAATGTGTGAGAGATCTTTATATATTAGCTAAACCTGAAAATGCCGTGTAAAGAGTTTCAATTGGGAAAACTAACGAGTTCTAGCTTTACAAGTAAGGTCTATTTATATCAAAACATCCTTGACCTTCTTCACACTAACTTGTGTGGAGTGATGAGAATAAAGACCTATTATGGAGATAAGTACTTTACCTTATTTGTTGATGACTACTCAAGAATGATGTTTGTAATGTTTTAAAAGGATAAATATGATGCATTCTACATGTTTAAGGTGTATAAGGCTTGAGTTGAAAAAGAAATAGGTAAAAATAATCAAATGTCTTAGATCTGAGAGAGGAGGTGTGTTTACTTCACATGAGTTTACTACATTCTATGAAGAACATGGAATCAAGAGACAATTATCATCATCCATAACACCTCAACAAAATGGAATTGCTGAGAGAAGGAACAAATCCATAATAGATTGTACAATAACATAGTTGATACAAAAGGAAGTGGCTCAAACTTTTTGGAGAGAAGTTGTAGGTACTGTTCTTTATACTTTGAATAGGGTACAACTTAGGAAAGGTACAAACAAAACACCTTCTGAGATATGGCATGGTCATACTCCTAGTTTCAATTACTTTAAAATTTTTGGAAGAAAATGTTACATAAGAAGGGATGATCAAATTGGTAAGTTTGATTCTAAAAGTGATGAAGGAATATTTCTTGGTTATTCTACTAGAAGAAAATCATATAAGTGTTTGATCAAGAATACTAACAAGATGATTGAAAGTGCAAACGTTATAATTGATGAATTTTATGAAAAGAATGAGGAAGATAGAAAGAAAGAACCAGAAGACTATGACAGCTTGTTTATGTTCAATCGGTGGAGTCATAAATAGTACCACAGATGATTGAAGTTTTGAATGAAGCAAAACTGGTGAATAATAATGAAGGTAATCAAAGGAGAGAACCGGTACTCCCAAGGTATGTGAAAATCAATCATGCACAAGATCAGATTATTGGTGAAAAAAATTCTAGAATAATGAAAAAGAAGCAAGGTAAGAGAAAACACTTGACTAATATCTAAACTTGAACCTAAAATTGTTAAAGATTCTTTGGACAATGATGATTGGATTATGACTATGAAAGAATAATTAGAGAAAATATAAAAGAATAACACTTGGAATTTAGTACCGAGGCCTACTAACAAGAATGTTATAGGTGCTAAATGGATCTTTAGGAACAAGCTGAATGAGAAAGGATAAGTGATCAGAAATAAAGCATGATTAGTTTGCAAAGGAAATGCACAAGAGAAAGGACTAGAGTACGAAGAATTTTTTTCACCTATTGCAAGACTGAAAGGTGTAAGGATATTGTTAGTATATGCTAATTATAAAGGATTCAAAGTATATAAATGGATTTAAAATTTCTTTTCTAAATGTTGTGTTCGAAGAAGAAGTATACAATGAACAATGTGAAGGATTTGGAAAGGAGAAAGTTAAAGATATGGTATGTAAATTGTATAGCGATTTGTATGGATTGAAGCAAGCTCCAAGAGCATGGTATGAAAGACTGAATGCATATCTTATTAAGATTAGTTTTACAAGAACTAGTGATAATAGCAATGTATATCTAAAATTTGAAAGTGAAGTCATAACATTTATTGCTGAAATTTTTGTTGATGATATAATATTTGGCAGAAATGAAGCATTGAGTAGGTCATTTGTAGAGGAAATGAGGAAGGAATTTAAAATTTCTATGATAGGAGAAGTCAAATTCTTTATTGGACTTAAAATACAACAAAAAAAGAATCGTATATACATAAGTCAATCAAATCATGTGAAGGAGATTCTAAAAACTTTTGCCTTGGAAGATTTAAAACAAGTGGGAACACCTATGCTCACATGTTGTAAGTTATCTAAGCAGGATGAATCAAAAGAGGTAACTAAAAATTTGAGTAGATCCATGATCGGTAAACTATAGTATGTTGTGCACAATAGACTAAATATTGCACATGATGTTTGCATTGTTGCAAGGTTTTCATCAAACCCAAAGGACTCAAATTTTTATGTATTAAAGAGGATCTTTAGATATCTCAAAGAAAATGAATATTATGGCTTATGGTATAGTAAGGATGGAAATTTTTCTTTGAATGTTTTTACTTATGGAGATTGTGCATGAAATGTTGATGATAGGAAGAGCACAAGTGGTGGAGCATTCTTTCTTTGTGAAAGATTAGTCTCCTAGACTAGTAAGAAACAAAATTGTATTTCTCAATCTACTGTAGAAGATGACTATGTTTCTACTACTCTTAAGTGTTAGCAAGCTATATGGATAAAAAAGTTCTTGAAGGAATTCATGAGAAGATAACAAAATATATTGTTATCTATTGTGATAACACTAGTGCAATAAATATTTTTGAGAATCCAGTGATGCACTCGAAGACAAAACACATTGAAATTAAATATCCTTTTCTAAGAGAGCAAGTATGAGAGAAGGTAAGGCTTTACTATGTGTTTACTAAATAATAAGTTGCTTACATATTCACCAAGCCATTAGCAAAGGATACCTTTGAATATCTTAGAGGTAGATTAGGGGTTACTCTCTTATCTAAATTTAATTAGAGGATGATGTTGATTGCATCAATTCATATGTGTTTATCATAATATCATATATATGAATTGATGCAGGGGTGGACAAATCCTAGAGGGGAGAAGTCTTAATTTTGATACTGAACTAGTATAATGAGAAATAAACATGAAAGATTTAGTAAAGTGTACTTGGAGGTGACTGAATAATTTGACACCTTTGGCATTGTTGTCAAAGGGGGAGAATATGTATGGGGAAGAATATGTATGTATTTCCTACAAGGGGAAATATGTATTTTCTTTAAATTATATGAAGGAGTGAGAAGACAAAAGTGGAAATCAAAGGGAAAGACATAAGTGGAAACATTTTTGTAGAACTTAGAACAAGGAGAATCTATGAGAAGATAAGTGATATTGATAAGAGTGTTTCAATCAATGCCAAAGTGGTAGATTGTTAGCATAAATGTTGCAATGATGCTAAGTGATGCATTGATGAATATTGGTACAGATTTGATGATAGGAGAATCAATTATTTGGTTTTCATTGATGTCAACTACTTGACTTAGTGTGTTCAACATATTACCTGATATTGTGTAAGTTAATCATGAGTTGAAGTATATTTCTAATGTTTCTATCCTTATGTAAGGTTATATCATGTGTGTCGATGTTAACTTTACCATCACGACATTTGATATGGAGAATTAAGTTAGTTGTGTTTAAATGGACTTAAACTGGGTTACTGCTAAAATAGTCAGTGATAAACATTAAGTGATTTGATTTTTGTTTCAAATTGATGAAGTATTTGATGGAGTAGTCATAAGATATCATTATAAACATTGTCAAGATACTATATGTACGATAATGAATCATAATGTTAACTTGTACTACTAGTTTAATTGAATGAAAGTGGTGTTAATATAATGAACATGTAAACAAGACAAAGTTCTTGAACATACTTTGAATATTTAGAGATTGGTGATGAAATTTTTTATAATAAAAGGATTTTTCATGATTTTTGTAAAGTGGAAAGTTAGTTATGTGATTTTTGGACTTACTTGACAACACATTGATCGAGGTACATGTTTGAGAAGGCTTCTTCAAGAAGTTTCTTTTTGGTCAAAAGAGGTTTTTGAAATGGCTCAACTACCAAATTAAAAATGATGAGCAAGCCGACATGGTTAGAGGAAAATGCATTATGAATGTATAGATACATTGTATCTGACCTAGAATGATCTATATTATTCATATCTCAGTTCTAGGGTTTGTTTTAAGTTGGTGGAAGTGATTCTATAAAGAAGAGTAGTTGAAAAAGAACACACACACACACACACACACACACAGAGAGAGAGAGAGAGAGAGAGAGAGAGAGAGAGAGAGAGAGAGAGAGAGAGAAGCTTAGCTTTAAGACTGAGAGAATATTTTTAGATTGTAATTGGCCATAACTGGGAAGGCCTCATAGCCTGGCATGTACTTGGTTAGTTGATGAATATATCTCTCATTTTGTAATCTGTTTAAATATTTATGTTGTTTATTGTTTATTGTGAGGTTGGGCATCTCCTTTTAGGATACACCCACATTGGTTCTACATCAAGAATACCCAATATCATAGGTTGAAACCCCAACATTTTGACTAGACAAATTGCTTACCATCTATAAAATATTTTTGTAGAGCTACAAAATGTCATTTGGTGCATTAAGTTTTTGAAAATATTTGCAACAAAATGTAATGTGCATAACCTTAATAAACTAAACTTCTCTTATTTTTAGCTTAAAAATTCTACCGTTGATGTTCTTTTACGATTGATGTAGCATTCATTAATACAAATATTTTTCATCCACCAAACATACATAGGAATTTGATATCATATTGAAACAAGGGCTCTACGGAGTCTGAGTCCCTACCTTGTTCAAGGAAAGAGGAGTAAGAAGCATTGAAAGAGGATATGCAAACATGTTTTTTTAAAGAGATGAGAATTTGATAAAAAAATAGTTTTCCATATAGTATTAATAAAATAAATAATTACAAAATTGAATAAATGTATCATAATATCTTGAATTGTGGATTGAACCTGCATATTTAACATAATTTTAATATTAGTCTTGTCAATGAAATATATATATATATATATATATATAATAAAATAAATCATAATACTATAATTCAATGCTAAGTGAATAAAATATGAAGAAATTACTTATATGCAACATGACACAAATGTGTCCATAGGATAATTTTATATGCAAACTTATGAAGACTCTGGGAAGGATATTGTCCAACTATTCGAGTTAATGGAGTACTTCTCAACATGCCTTGATCACATGAGTTTTGTTTGAATTTTTTGTAATGATAAAATATGCTATTCTAGTCGATTGTGCAAGGATACGAGAGTAGAGGCATCAACTATTTAATAAAATGTACCTTGGATTGTGAAAAATGGATAGTAATTGTAACCATGCTTAATTCATAATTTTGTATTCTAAAGCCGCATTTGAGGCTCTTTTTACACTTTCAAATCAGTTTTTCAATCATTCAAGGTCATTCCTTTTTTCATAGTTATTTTATCATTAATATTTATGTGCAAGCCTGTAGCTCATTACATCAAACCATATACACAAGGAGGACAACCTAGAAAACCTAGCACTGCTAATTTTTTGACAAAATACCTCAAAGTGAAGTGGCAAGATAAGAACAATTCACCTATTACAAGAGGAAGCTTACATATATCTGCATTTGGTTTTTTTTTTCTTGGAGGACCCTCATATCAAGACTCTATCATTGAAGATCATCAATAGAGAATACTAGAATATGATTACTATTAGCTATTTTGTCTATCGTAAGGAGGTTAACTTGAGACATTATCCTTGTATTTTCTAAATTATAATTTCAAAAACATTAATTTTTAAGTACATGAAATGTCACCCTAACTCTGGCATTAGGGCACAATAACATTTCATGGAAATAATGGAAACCTTCCTGAGTTGTGGCTGTCACTAATTAGGAAAGAATCTCCATATTCTAGACCAGTTCCTATTGAATTTGGTATATCACCTAGAACTGATTCTATGGTTGGGAAAAAGGTAAAAGGATAACTTGTAAAATAATTAAAAATTGAATAAATAAAAAGTGGGGTGATACACCAAACTGATTTTAGACTAATCAAAAATTTAAATAGGGATCAACATGACATATACTACTGAGACTTGAAAGGGACATTCACTGTTCAACGTATAGGCTGACATAAGTATTTCACTAGGAGGGTTTGCACCTCAAATAATGACATGCCAATAGACATACAATATCTACAAATAGGTTATATTTTAATAGCTGAAAAAGGAATTTAGATCAATTCACTAACTCTGCTATAAAACACATCACACTGAATGCAGAATGGAAGAATAGGACTGTTATCACATAACTTAGAAAATACATAAAAATTATTTTAACACCTGCTTTATTTCCATCATAATCTGTAATGGTTACATATCATGATGCAAAAACATGAAAAGGAATAAAGACATCCACTTGAACACAATTATGCACCAAAGCTGAACCCCTGGTTACAAAATGTGTGCAACAAAATCAAAGGGACTGATATGTCCACAAAACAATTTTCTCCAAAAATTATGAAACCTACCCATGGATAAGAAATCCATATATGTACCCAAAAAATGGTAGCTCCAAGAAAATCCAAAAATGGACTACTCCCCCATAATCACTCCTAAAATCAAGAATAAAACCCTAAAGTAGAGGAAAAATGTATGCCTTGATTCCTGACTCAATGAGATGCATGACTGAGGCATGATCTCTAAGTCCTAAAAAATATATCTCAAACAATATCCTCTTGCAAGGAATAATGTTTTAAATAAATATTAAATTGTTTACTTTAGGTTTCAAAACAAAAACCCTAACATTACCCCATATCTCATGCTCACATATCACATTACATCTCTTCTTATATATCCAAACATTTTACAACATATCCTTTTATTCCTCCACAAATAATACCTTATATCTCCTTTTCCTCATATGAGATTGACATATAATATGTCTTCACATAAAAACTAAGGCACACAACATATGCCAAAACCGGACCCTACATTGTATAAATTTTAACACACAATTAAAATGTGTCATATTCACATCGGGTCCTGGGTACATGCATTGTGGCACCACTTAAGGATTTGAAAACACGAGAGTGAGAGCTATCTACAACTCACATTGAATGTGGTTTAATTTTGTGTCCTTTGGACTCCAAGAGAAACTCAAGTTGAGTTTATGCATTGCTTATGGAACCATTCCAAAAGTTGTTTTAAGAAACAAAATGAAGGATCTAAAAACCCTAACTGTATGGAGATGGGCACACTGTGATTATGGTGGTCATTTTGGGGTTTTTCTTGCTCCACTGAGGCTAAGGCTATTGAACTAGAGTTAGAATTTATTGATCTGGACTCAGGTTCTGTTGATCTAGGCTCTTCTCTGTTGATTTGGGCTCTTCTCTATTGATTAGAATTGGAGTCTGGGTAGCATGACTTGGGTCTTGGTCATGATGACTCGCGCTTCACTCTATCTTTGATTCTAGAGCTTTTGTTTGAACATAGAACTTGGGCTGTTGAACTGGAGTCTTCTCTCTAATCTAAAGCTTGGGCCTTGACATATTTATGGCGCTGGTGTTAATCTTTCTTGCCTTTCAAGATTTAACTTTGAGATAAGTTATTTCTCTTTTCCATTTCTATTGAATCGTTACTGTTGAATGTTGTGATGTCTCTTGGTGATGATTCTAGATTTCTTTCTTCTATTTGTTGTTTAAACTGTAGTTACCCAATAGTGTTGATGGAGTTCTTATGTTTCACACCCATTTTTTTTAAGTAGGTGTCAAAATGTCTTTACTTTCTCTGTCAGTTATTTATTGTTGAAAGTCGTACCATGGCTGTGTAAGTAATGATATCTCTTCTTTGGTTCTTTCAGACATTTTTTTGTAATATGCATTTGGAGAAGTTTTATTTGCATTGTCGGCTCCTTTTGACTGTCAGATGGTTTGTTTGTCTACTATCTGTAGCTTGATAGTGGCAAGACATGTGTCTTTTGTCTAAACTCTGACCCGAGCATGAAATATGACTTGTCTTCTTATATTTAATTAACATGGAAAAGGATATTTTTCAAGTTCAAGCACGGGCTCGTGACACCCACAAATATGACTGTATCTATGCATCTCTTGGCTAAAACTTGAAATGCACTTTCCAGTTTTTACTTTAAAATGGAACTATCATTTATTTTCCTCTATTCTACTGGAATCTACTTAGACCGAGTGCTTTTCATAACACTACCACTTCCTTTCTGGATACACCACCAATTCATTGGATTTGCATAACAACATGTTTCTATGAGTACTAATTATGATTAGTATGTTCATATTTTTTGCTTTCCATAGGATGGGGAAGAAGATAACAACCAGATATGTTGTTCTGAGCTACTATAGTGTCTGGATAACCAAAGAAATGACTTTTGAGACATTATAGTAGCCCGAGATGATGTAGCTAATTATTATCCTCTTCTCCATGGAATCTTTAAATGTAGTAAAAAGGTTTTATAAATATATATGTCCCTTTGGTACTGCTATTCATTTTGTGTAGATGTATATTTTTCCCTTTTATTCATGTTATTTGAAAATGTGCAATATTGAGAGTATGATTGTTATGTGTCTTTCAAGGTTTCATGCATTTCTTAGATCCAAATTGGATCTAACCCCTCCTTTTCCATGAGAAGTGAATATGATGTTGTTACAGTGAGTATACAAATGCAGAAAAGGCATAATAGTTTATTTGAAATTCAATATTGGGAAAATGCATGCCTTGTTATCATCATGTGTTTTATGTTATGAGATGTTATTGTATATACTAATAAAACAGTGAGATTTGCAAAGGATGGAAGATACATAACAGAAAAAAAAATGTACATATGAGCTGCAAGTAAAATCAAAGAGAAAGAATTGAAGCAACAATATGTTTATATGCTTTAATGGAAAAGGACATTCAGAGAAAACAACCACATTATACGCAATCAAAACAGTGTGTTCATCATCCAAAGAACTCAAATGATGTTGTAAAAATTCATGACTTCAAGAGAGTACATGAGATATGCCTACAATGCAATTTCAAGTGATATCTTTATACAAAGTAACTAAGGAAAAACATCTTATTCTGGTGTATTGAGATATTCATCATACATGCAAATATAGGGAATACAGTTATACTTATGTGACATACAAGTTTAAATTAGGGTTCATGTTATGAGTATTTCCCATGGGAGTCACGAGCCCATGCTCGAACCCCATGGGTAGTATCTTATATGAAATTAAAAGAATAGTGTGTTTTCACAGTAAGAGGAATAACGTTTTCACAGTGTGCTGAACATGTATGTTTTCATTTGGATATGATATGCTCATAGTTTCACCAGTAAAGTTGAATGCTGTAATGTTTTATAAAATTGTAAACATGGTGGAAATAAAAAACCCTTATGTTTATTGATTAGACATAATGATGAAGGTAAATGTTGGGTCTTGACAGAGGAAACATGTTTTTGTGCTCATCATAGTGTTTTCATGTTTTAAAAACATTAAGTGGAGTGCATTTGTATACAGACAAGATAGCCATGCAAGAGAACCCGAGTTCATATCAAACTTGCACATGATCGAGTTCACCATAGTAGCTATGTGGGTGTATCTTATTTTTGTTTTTTTTCTAGCATTAATGTAACACAGAGAGCATTAATGAAGAGCACAACAACAAGCATGCGACAAAGAGTAACTTGGAGTGTTTAGGGTCACAACAGAAAAGACAAAGATGTGGTGTAGTTTCAAAGTAGTCAAACAATAGATTTGACATGTAGAGCAGTAATATAAAAAAACCCTAAATTGTTGTTTAAAAAAGATACAATCATAGAGACCCTAGAGAGATGGAACTACAAGAACCCAAGTTCTGAAATAAACATACAAAAGATTACAACTTGTTACATGCCGAGTGCTTTCATTCTATGAAGAGTGAACAAGAGTAAAAGATGCAACTTATCTAGAAGAGTTGTAGATAAGAAACCAAGTGTCGCAGGTTACAACAGAAGAGATAGAGCTCGAGCTATTTTAAGTGTAAGTAATAACTGAGAGTGGGGGTTAATTAGCGGACTCAAAAATTTATCCTTTAAAGCTTAATCCACCAATCAATACATCTCAAATTATTAAGTCCCTACAAGATGCATGCCTTGAAATACTTGAAATAATTAATTGTCTATCAGTTTACCTTGTTTGTCCTTATTCTCCTTGATTACAGATAAGCAGTAAAACTTATTTACTGATACTCAGTAAATATGTAGAGTATACCAATCAATCCAGAAATACGTATGTCAAATGTAAAACAATAAAGTAATAAACTATACACACATAACACATGGATAATGATGTGAAAACCCTATTAAGGGAAAAAACCACCGGGACCAGTACCCCAAATTTTCACTCTTCTGAAGTGAGCCCTGTTAGGAGAAAACCCTATTAAAGGTTACAAACACATAGTTAAGTGTGAACTTGTTAGAGGATTTTATACATATAGGTTGTCACTTAGTATTTGGCATCTATTTTGTTACCATCCTTGAATTAGCCTCCATCGTAGACTATCAATAAGATTTAGGAAAATCTTGCTACCATCCTTGAATCAACCTCCTTCATAGGCTGTCAATAGGATTTTTGCAAATTCAATGCTACTTTCATGAATCAACCTTTTTGGTAATCTGTTAGGATATACCTCAATTATAGAAGACTGTTAAGTCCTGCTCTATTAAGAGACTTGATGCTTTAATGGTTAAACTAAAACTCTATGACCTATTTCTAATGCAACTTTGAATTGCAAATTTTTAGATCTATTTAAGTACAACACCTCTCTGATCAATGTATCTATTCAATTCCTTTGTGCTCCACACTTTCTACTCTGTAATGATGTTCTTCATTGTTTGTCAGTGTCTACAGAATTCTTTAGCTCTCCCTCATCTTGATTGATCAGGACTGTATGAAGTTTATCCTTCACCAGTTTCTCTTCAACATCCCCTTTCTATTCACTCCCCTTTCGCGTAGCTGATAAATTATGCTTGTCTCTTATATAGACATGATATTTCTTAATTCATGATTCCTTATTCTTGACTCTTGCCATGAAAAACAATCCAGCCAAATTGATTTACAACTTTAACTCTTGATTTATGACTTTAACTCTTGATTTAAGACATTAAATTAATTACTTAACTATGGTTGAATAAAACAAATAAACCAACTAGTTAAGTCTATCCTTAAGCTCTGCCAGCTAGATATTTTTTATTTTCTAAACTCTCTATTTTGTCGGTCAATTCTACAGTTCATCATCGGTGACAAGTGCCAGTTCTGTCGGTGTAACTCCAGTTAGCTTCGGGATCTCCGTCTGTTGGGAAACTCTATTTTTAGTTTGACAGGCATCCCATGATTCTTCTTTTTTAGGAAACACTGTCTTCTACTCGTCGGGCATCACCGTGACTTTTTCTCTGCCTTTACCGATGGTGTGCACTCTGTCAGTGTTGTCTATCACTTAGTGAATACTTGAATTTTATGCACTGCTGAAAGCATAATCATTGTTCCATTGATTCTCTAAAGTCTTTGGCATTATGTATATGACCGTACAGATGATATCAAGTTGACATCAATGACAATACAAACCATTAACTATTTTAATTTCTTGCATCATCTTCAACTTAACATTATCAAACATTCAATCAGTTACATGTCATCAATCTCTCCCTTTGGCATTGATGACAACATTCTATATTATCACACTATACTATTTATAATACAATATGAAATACAATTGTTGAGATTTATCAAATTATCAAATAGTTTTTTTTGATAACTGATAAAAATGTTTGACCGCCGGTAAGCTCTGTGTTAGCTTAGACTTGATTCTTGTAGCTTTTTGTGTTTCTTCTTCTGATGAGTTGTGTCCTCTATTTGTGTCAATTTCTCTCTTTTGACTGTTCTTCTTCTTTTATGTCTTTGTCTTTTAATTAACTTTTATATAAATTCTCTCCCTATGGATATGATCTCTCCCTGTTTGGAGTAATCTGATAATGAATAGTTTTTGATGATAATATGGATACATTCTCTCCCTTTGACAATAATGCCAAACAAATATTTTACAAATATCTAACATTCATTACAAACAATTTTCTTCTATCCATAATATATTTCTTGAATTTCCCTTATCGATTAGCAAAATAAAAATATGCTCTGGTGCTTGTTTCTGATATATACCTTTCTATATATAGATGTAGCTTTGAAGTTCATCTTTTTCTTGCATCATTCAATCATGATATTCTGATAATATATGGCTGATGCAGGCTTCAGTCCTTTACTAATTGGTAGACATGGGTTTGCCCCCTAGTCTCTCTCTCAGGTACTCAAATGTATCCTTGGGTAGTCGCTTGGTGAATATATCAACCAATTGTTCTTTTGATTGCACATATTCAAGTATCACCTCTTTTTCTTGAACTTGTTCTCTTAAATAATGATACTTGATGGCAATGTGTTTAGTCTTTGCATGCATGACTGGATTCTTGGAAATGTTTATTGCACTAGTGTTATCACAATAGATAATCACTTGTTCTCTGATCTTCATATGCATACCTTCCAACAACTGTTTGATCCATGCAATATTTGAGCAGTTTGCAGTAGCAGCAACATATTCTTCTTCTGCAATAGACTAAGAGATGCATCCTTGCTTTTTGCTAATCCATATGACAAGTCTGTCACCCATAAAGAATGCTCCTCTAGTTGTGCTCTTTCGATCATCAAGATTTCCAGCCCAATTAGCATCGTTAAACACTTTTAGTTCAAATTTTCCTTCTCTTCTATACCATATGCCTAATTCCTTATTATTCTTCAGATATCTTAGAATTTTTTTCACAGCAGTCATATGTGATTCCCCGGGGTTAGCAAAAAATCTAGTAACAATTCTTACTGCGTGTGTAATATCTGGTCTAGTGTGTACAACATACATGAATTTTCCTATCATTGATCCATACAAAGTCTGATTTACCTCTGTTGTCTTGTCTTCCTTTGTTAATTTGCATCTAGTAGCCATCGGTGTTCCAACAGGTTTGGAATCTTCCATCTTGAATATTTTTAGGAACTCTTTGATGTATTTGGACTGTGTAATGAAAATACCTTCACTTTGTTGAATGATCTATAGACCAAGAAAGAACTTTATCTCTCCAAACATAGACATCTCAAACTATTTTCTCATTTCATTAGCAAATGATTTTCATAGCACATCATTGCCTCCAAATATGATGTCATCAACAAATATTTCAGCAATCAAAGTGTTAGCATTGGTATCTTCCTTCAAATAAAGATTACTATTTTCACTAGTCCTTATGATTCCAATACGTATTAGATATTAATGAAGTCATTCATACTAGGCTCTGGGAGATTGTTTTAATCCATACAAGGTTTCATGCATTTCTGAGATCCAAATTGGATCTAACCCCTCCTTTTCCATGAGAAGTGAATATGATGTTGTTACAGTGAGTATACAAATACAGAAAAGGCATAATAGTTTATTTTGAAATTCAATATTGGGAAAATGCATGCCTTGTTATCATCACATTTTTTATGTTATGAGATGTTGTTGTCTATACTAATAAAATAGTGAGATTTGCAAAGGATGGAAGATACATAATAGAACAAACAATGTACATATGAGCAGCAAGTAAAATCAAAGAGAAAGAATTGAAGCAACAGTATGTTTATATGCTTTCATGGAAAAGGACATTCAAAGAAAACAACCCCATTATAAGAAATCAAAATAGTGTGCTCATCATCCAAAGAACTCAAATGATGTTGTAACAATTCTTGACTTCAAGAGAGTACATGAGATATGCCTACAATGCAATTTCAAGTTATATCTTTATACAAAGTAACTAAGGAAAAATATTTTATTTTGGTGTATTGAGATATTCATCATACATGCAAATATAGGGAATACAATTATACTTATGTGACATACAAGTTTAAATTAGGGTTCACGTTATGATTATTTCCCATGGGAGTCACGAGCCCGTGCTCAAACCCCATGGGTAGTATCTTATATGAAATTAAAAGAATAGTGTGTTTTTACACTAAGAGGAATAATGTTTTCACAGTGTGCTGAACATGTATGTTTTTGTTTGGATATGATATGCTCATAGATTCATCAGTAAAACTGAATGTTGTAATGTTTTATAACATTGTAAACATGGTGGAAATAAAAAACCCTTATGTTTATTGATTAGATATAACGATGAAGGTAAAGGTTCAGTCTTGACAGAGGAAACATGGCTTTGTGCTCATGATAGTGTTGTCATGTTTTAAAAACATTAAGTGGAGTGTATTTGTATACAGACAAGATGGCCATGCAAGAGAACCTGAGCTCATATAAAACTTGCACATGATCGAGTTCACCATAGTAGCTATGTGGGTGTATCTTCTTTTTGTTTTTTTCTAGCATTGATGTAACACAGAGAGCATTAATGAAGAGCACAATAGAAAGCATGTGACAAAGAGTAACTTGGAGTGTTTAGGGTTACAACAGAAAAGATAGAGCTATGGTGTAGTTTCAAAGTAGTCAAACAACAAATTTGACATGTAGAGAAGTAATATCAAAAAACCCTAAATTGTTGTTTAAAAAAGATGCAATCAAGGAGACCCTAGAGAGATGGAACTACAAGAACCCAAGTTCTCAAATAAACATACAAAGGATTACAAATTGTTACATGTAGAGTGCTTTCATTCTATGAAGAGTGAACAAGAGTGAAAGATGTAACTTATCTACAAGAGATGTAGATAAGAAACCAAGTGTCGCAGGTTACAACAGAAGAGATAGAGCTCGAGCTCTTTTAAGTGTTAGTAATAACTGAGAGTGGGGGTGAATCAGCGACCTCAAAAATTTATCCTTTAAAGTTTAATCCACCAATCAATACACCTCAGATTATTAAGTCCCTACAAGACGCATGCCTTGAAATACTTGAAATAATTAATTGTCTATCAGTTTACCTTGTCTGTCCTTATTCTCCTTGATTATAGATAAGCAGTAAAACTAATTTACCGATACTCAGTAAATATGCAGAGTATACCAATCAATCCAGAAATACATATGTCAAATGTGAAACAATAAAGTAATAAACCATACACACATAACACATAGATTTTAATGTGAAAACCCTGTTAAGGGAAAAAACCACTAGGACTAGTACCCCAAATTTTCACTCTTCTGAAGTGATCCCTGTTAGGAGCCAACCCTGTTAAAGGTTACAAACACACAATTAAGTGTGAACTTGTTAGAGGATTTTATACATATAGGTTTTCACTTAGTATCTGGCATCTATTTTTCTACCATCCTTGAATCAGTCTCCATCTTAGAGTATCAATAGGATTTAGGAAAATCTTGCTACCATCCTTGAATCAACCTCCTTCTTAGGCTTTCAATAGGCTTTATGCAAATTCAATGCTACTTTCATGAATCAACCTTTTTGGTAATCTGTTAGGATATACCTCAATTATAGAAGACTATTAAGTCGTACTCTGTTAAGAAACTTGATGCTTTAATGGTTAAACTAAAACACTATGACCTATTTCCAACACAACTTTGAATTGCAAATTTTTAGATCTATTTAATTACAATACCTCTCTGATCAATGTATCAATTCAATACCTTTGTGCTCCACACTTTCTACTCTGTGATGACGTGCTTCATTGTTCGTTAGTGTCTACAAAATTCTTTAGCTCTCCCTCAGCTTGATTGATCAGGACTGTATGAAGTTTATCCCTCACCAGTTTCTCTTCAGCATCCTCTTTCTATTCACTTCCCTTCCGTGTAACTAATTTCTTGCAGAAATGAATTATTCTTGTCTCTTATATAGACATGATATTCCTTAATTTATGATTCTTGATTCTTGATTCTTGGCATGAAAAATAATCCAGCCAAATTGATTTACGACTTTAACTCTTGATTTACAGCTTTAACTCTTAATTTATGACTTTAAATCAATTACTTAACTATGGTCAAATAAAACAAATAAAACAGCCAGTTAAGTTTATCCATAAGCTCTGCCAACTAGATATTTTGTCATTTTTTGATCTCTCTATTCTGTTGGTTAATTCTGTAGTTCATCATCGGTGACAAATGCCAGTTCTATCGGTGTAACTCCACTTAGCTTCGAGATCTCCGTCTGTCGGGAAACTCTGTTTTAAGTTTTTCGGGCATCCCGTGATTCTGCTTCATCAGGAAACACTATCTTTTTCTCATTGGGCATTATTGTGACTTTTTCTCTGCCTTTACCGATGGTGTGCACTACGTCAGTGTTGTCTATCACTTAGTGAATACTTGACTTTTATGCATTTCTAAAAGCATAATCATTGTTTCATTGATTCTCTAAAGTCTTTGGCATTATGTACATGACCATACAGATGATATCAAGTTGACATCAATGACAATAAAAACCATTAATTATTTTAATGTCTTGCATCATCTTCAACTTAACATTATCAAACATTCAATCAGTTACATGTAATCAATCTCTCCCTTTGGCATTGATGTAAACATACTATATTATCACACTATACTATTTCTAATACAATATGAAATACAATTGTTGAGTTTCATCAAATTACCAAATAGTTTGTTTTGATAACTGATAAAAATGTTTGACCAATGGTAAGCTTTGTGTTAGCTTAGATTTGATTCTTGTAGCTTTCTGTGCTTCTTCTTCTGATGAGTTGTCCTCTATTTGTGTCAATTTCTCTGTTTTGACTGTTCTTCTTTTATGTCTTTCTCTTTTATTTGCAACTTTTATACAAATTCTCTCCCTATGGATATGATCTTTCCTTGTTTGGAGTAATCTGATAATGAATAGTTTCTGATGATAATATGGATACATTCTCTCCCTTTGACAATAATGCCAAACAAATATTTTACAAATATCTGACATTCATTGCAAACAATTTTCTTCTATCCATAATATAATCCTTGAATTTCCCTTATCCATCAGCAATACGACAATATGCTCTAGTGCTTGTTTCTGATATATACCTTTCTGTATATAGATGTAGCTTTGAAGCTCATCTTTTTCTTACATCAATCATGAATGATATTCTGATAATATATGGCTGATGCAACCTTCAGTCCTTTACTGATTGGTAGACATGGGTTTAACCCCTAGTCTCTTTCTCAGGTATTCAAATGTATCCTTGGGTAGTGGCTTGGTGAAGATATCAACCAATTGTTCTTTTGATTGCACATATTCAAGTATCACCTCTTTTTCTTGAACTTGTTCACTTAAATAATGATACTTGATGGCAATGTGTTTAGTCTTTGCATGCATGACTGGATTCTTGGAAATGTTTGTTGCACTAGTGTTATCACAATAGATAATCACTTGTTCTCTGATCTTCATATGCATACCTTCCAGTAACTGTTTGATCCATGCAATATTTGAGTAGTTTGTAGTAGTAGCAACATATTTTGCTTCTGAAATAGACTGAGAGATGCATCCTTGCTTTTTGCTAATCCATGTGACAAGTCTCTCACCCATAAAGAATGCTCCTCCAGTTGTGCTCTTCCATTCATCAATATTTCCAGCCCAATCAGCATCAGTAAACACTTTTAGTTCAAATTTTTGCTTCTCTTCTATAAAATAAGCCAAATTCCTCATTATTCTTCAGATATATTAGAATTATTTTCATAGTAGTCATATGTGATTCCCTGGGGTTAGCAGAAAATCTAGTAACAATTCCTACTGCATGTGCAATATCTGGTCTAGTGTGTACAACATACATGAGTTTTCCTATCATTGATCTGTACAAAGTCTAATTTACCTCTGTTGTTTTGTCTTCCTTTGTTAATTTTCATCCTATAGCCATCAGTGTTCCAATAGGTTTGGAATCTTCCATCTTGAATAATTTTAGGAATTCTTTGATGTATTTGGACTGTGTAATGAAAATACCTTCACTTTGTTGAATGATCTGTAGACCAAGAAAGAACTTGATCTGTCCAAACATAGACATCTCAAACTCTTTGCTCATTTCATCAGCAAATGATTTTCATAGAACATCATTGCCTCCAAATATGATGTCATCAACAAATATTTCAGCAATCAAAGTGTTAGCATTAGTATCTTCTTGCAAATAAAGATTACTATTTTCACTAGTCCTTATGAATCCAATACTTATTAGATAGGAATGAAGTCGTTCATACCAGGCTCTGGGAGCTTGTTTTAATCCATACAAGGTTTCATGCATTTCTTAGATCCAAATTGGCTCTAACCCCTCCTTTTCCATTAGAAGTGAATATGATGTTGTTACAGTGAGTATACAAATGCAGAAAAGGCATAATAGTTTATTTTGAAATCCAATATTGGGAAAATGCATGACTTGTTATCATCATGTTTTTTATGTTATGAGATGTTGTTGTCTATACTAATAAAATAGTGAGATTTGCAAAAGATGGAAGATACATAATAGAACAAACAATGTACATATGAGCTACAAGTAAAATCAAAGAGAAAGAATTGAAGCAACAGTATGTTTATATGCTTTCATGGAAAAGGAAATTCAGATAAAACAACCACATTATAAACAATCAAAATAGTGTGTTCATCATCCAAAGAACTCAAATGATGTTGTAACAATTCATGACTTCAAGAGAGTACATGAGATATGCCTACAATGCAATTTCAAGTGATATCATATACAAAGTAACTAAGGAAAAACATCTTATTCTGGAGTATTGAGATATTCATCATACATGCAAATATAGGGAATACAGTTATACTTATGTGACATACATGTTTAAATTAGGGTTCATGTTATGAGTATTTCCCATGGGAGTCATGAGCCCATGCTCGAACCCCATGGGTAGTATCTTATATGAAATTAAAAGAATAGTGTGTTTTCACACTAAGAGGAATAACGTTTTCACAGTGTGCTGAACATGTATGTTTTCATTTGGATATGATATGCTCATAGTTTCACCAGTAAAGCTGAATGCTGTAATGTTTTATAAAATTGTAAACATGGTGGAAATAAAAAACCCTTATGTTTATTGATTAGACATAACGATGAAGGTAAATGTTGGGTCTTGACAGAGGAAACATGTTTTTGTGCTCATCATAGTGTTGTCATGTTTTAAGAACATTAAGTGGAGTGCATTTGTATACAGACAAGATAGCCATGCAAGAGAACCCGAGTTCATATCAAACTTGCACATGATCGAGTTCACCATAGTAGCTATGTGGGTGTATCTTCTTTTTGTTTTTTTCAAGCATTAATGTAACATAGAGAGCATTAATGAAGAGCACAATAGCAAGCATGTGACAAAGAGTAACTTGGAGCGTTTAGGGTTACAACAAAAAAGATAGAGCTGTGGTGTAGTTTCAAAGTAGTCAAACAATAGATTTGACAAGCAGAGCAGTAATATCAAAAAACCCTAAATTATTGTTTAAAAAAGATGCAATCAAAGAGACCCTAGAGAGATGGAACTACAAGAACCCAAGTTCTGAAATAAACATACAAAAGATTATAACTTGTTACATGTAGAGTGCTTTCATTATATGAAGAGTGAAGAAGAGTGAAAGATGTAACTTATCTGGAAGAGATGTAGACAAGAAACCAAGTGTCGCGGGTTACAACAAAAGAGATACAGCTCGAGCTCTTTTAAGTGTTAGTAATAACTGAGAGGGGGGGTGAATCAGCAGCCTCAAAAATTTATCCTTTAAAGTTTAATCCACCAATCAATACACATCAGATTATTAATTCCCTACAAGATGCATGCCTTGAAATACTTGAAATAATTAATTGTCTGTCAGTTTACCTTGTCTGTCCTTATTCTCCTTGATTACAGATAAGCAATAAAACTTATTTACTGATACTCAGTAAATATGTAGAGTATACCAATCAATCCATAAGTACATATGTCAAATGTAAAACAATAAAGTAATAAACCATACACACATAACACATGGATTTTAACGTGAAAACCCTGTTAAAGGGAAAAACCACTAGGACTATTACCACAAATTTTCACTCTTTTGAAGTGAGCCTTGTTAGGAGCCAACCTTGCTAAAGGTTACAAACACACAGTTAAGTGTGAATTTTTTAGAGGATTTTATATATATAGGTTGTCACTTAGTATCTGGCATCTATTTTGCTACCATCCTTGAATCAGCCTTCATCTTAGAATGTCAATAGGATTTAGGAAAATCTTGCTACCATCCTTGAGTCAACCTCCTTCTTAGGCTATAAATAGGCTTGACGCAAATTCAATGCTACTTTCATGAATCAACCTTTTTGGTAATCTGTTAGGATATACCTCAATCATAGAAGACTGTTAAGTCCTGCTCTGTTAAGAGACTTGATGCTTTAATGGTTAAACTGAAACACTATGACCTGTTTCTAATGCAACTTTGAATTGAAACTTTTTAGATCTATTTAATTACAATACCTCTCTGATCAATGTATCAATTCAATTCCTTTTTTCTCCACACTTTTTGCTCTTTGATGATGTGCTTCATTGTTCGTCGGTGTCTACAAAATTCTTTAGCTCTCCCTTAGCTTGATTGATTAGGACTGTATGAATTTTATCCTTCACCAGTTTCTCTTCAGCATCCTCTTTCTATTCACTCCCCTTTCATGTAACTGATTGCTTGTAGAAATGAATTATGCTTGTCTCTTATATAGACATGATATTCCTTAATTCACGATTCTTGATTCTTGATTCTTGATTCTTAGCGTGAAAAACAATCTAGCCAAATTGATTTACGACTTTAACTCTTGATTTACGGCTTTAAATTAATTACTTAACTGTGGTCAAATACAAAAAATAAAACAACCAGTTAAGTCTATCCTTAAGCTCTATCAGCTAGATATTTTGTCATTTTCTAAACTCTCTATTCTATCGGTCAATTATGCAGTTTGTCGTCGGTGACAACTGTCAGTTCCATTGGTGTAACTCCAGTTAGCTTCAGGATCTCCATCTTTTGGGAAACTTTATTTTTAATTCATCGAGCATCTCATCATTTTGCTTCATCGGGAAACACTGTCTTCTACTCATCAGGCATCACTGTGACTTTTTCTCTACCTTTACCGATGGTGTGCACTCTGTCAGTGTTGTCTATCACTTAGTGAATACTTGGCTTTTATGCATTACTGAAAGTGTAATCATTGTTCCATTGATTCTCTGAAGTCTTTGGCATTATGTACATGACCGTATAGATAATATCAAGTTGACATCAATGACAATACAAACCATTAACTATTTTAATGTCTTGCATCATCTTCAACTTAACATTATCAAACATTCAATCAGTTACATGTCATCAATCTCTCCCTTTGGCATTGATGGCAACATACTATATTATCACACTATACTATTTATAATATAATATGAAATATAATTGTTGAGATTCATCAAATTACCAAATAGTGTGTTTTGATAACTGATAAAAATGTCTGACCGCCGGTAAGCTCTATGTTAGCTTAGATTTGATTCTTGCAGCTTTCTGTGTTTCTTCTTCTAATGAGTTATGTCCTCTATTTGTGTCAATTTCTCTCTTTTGATTGTTGTTCTTCTTTTATGTCTTTGTCTTTTATTTGCAACTTTTATACAAATTCTCTCCCTATGGATATGATCTCTCCCTATTTGGAGTAATCTGATAATGAATATTTTCTGATGATAATATGGATACATTCTCTCCCTTTGAAAATAATGCCAAACAAATATTTTACAAATATCTAACATTCATTGCAAACAATTTTCTTCTATCCATAATATATTCCTTGAATTTCCCTTATCCATCAACAATATGACAATATGCTCTAGTGCTTGTTTCTGATATATACGTTTCTGTATATAGATGTAGCTTTGAAATTCATCTTTTGCTTGCATCAATCATGAATGATATTATGGTAATATATGGCTGCTGCAGCCTTAAGTCCTTTACTCATTGGTAGACATGGGTTTGACCCCTAGTCTCTTTCTGAGGTACTCAAATGTATCCTTGGGTAGTGGCTTGTTGAAGATATCAACCAATTGTTCTTTTGATTGCACATATTCAAGTATCACCTCTTTTTCTTGAACTTGTTCTCTTAAATAATGATACTTGATGGCAATGTGTTTAGTCTTTGCATGCATGACTAGATTCTTGGAAATGTTTATTGCACTAGTGTTATCACAATAGATAATCACTTGTTCTCTGATCTTCATATGCATACCTTCCAACAACTGTTTGATCCATGCAATATTTGAGCAGTTTGTAGTAGCAACAACATATTCTGCTTCTGCAGTAGACTGATAGATGCATCCTTGCTTTTTGCTAATCCATATGACAAGTCTGTCACCCATAAAGAATGCTCCTCCAGTTGTGCTCTTCCAGTCATCAAGATTTCCAGCCCAATTAGCATCGGCAAACACTTTTAGTTCAATTTTTCCTTCTCTTCTATACCATAAGCCAAATTCCTCATTATTCTTTAGATATCTTAGAATTATTTTCACAATGGTCATATGTGATTGCCTGGGGTTAGTAGAAAATCTAGTAACAATTCCTACTGCATGTGTAATATCTGATCTAGTGTGTACAACATACATGATTTTTCCTATCATTGATCCGTACAAAGTCTGATTTACCTCTATTGTCTTGTCTTCCTTTGTTAATTTGCATCCAGTAGCCATCGGTGTTGTAAAAGGTTTGGAATCTTCCATCTTGAATATTTTTAGGAACTCTTTGATGTATTTGGACTATGTAATGGAAATACCTTCACTTTGTTGAATGATCTATAGACCAAGAAAGAACTTGATCTCTCCAAATATAGACATCTCAAACTCTTTTCTCATTTCATCAGCAAATGATTTCCATAGCACATCATTACCTGCAAATATGATGTCATCAACAAATATTTCAGCAATCAAAGTGTTAGCATTAGTATCTTCTTTCAAATAAAGATTACTATTTTCACTAGTCCTTATGAATCCAATACTTTTTAGATAGGAATGAAGTCATTCATACCAAGCTCTGGGAGCTTGTTTTAATCCACACAAGACTTTATGAAGTCTACATACCATGTTCCTATTGTCTGGATCCACAAACCTTTCTGGTTGTTCAATCTATACCTCTTCTTCAAGTATTCCATTGAGGAATGTGGACTTGACATCCATTTGATATACTTTGAATCCTTTATATGCAACATAAGCAAGTAGTATTATTTCTCTTTCTAGCCTAGCAATGGGTGCAAAGGTTTCTCCATAGTCTATACCTTCATCTTGTGCATACCCCTTACTAGTCTTGCTTTGTTCATTGTGACTTCTCCATTCTCGTTCAGTTTGTTCCTGAATATCCATTTTGTACCGATGACTTTCTTGTCATTTGGTCTTGGCACAAGTGACCATGTCTTGTTCTTCTCAATCTATTCAATCTCATCATTCATAGCACTTACCCATTCTTTATTATTTAGTGTAGCATTGACAAATTTTGGCTCAAACTCACAAATTAAACAATTTGAGTTTAAAGACTTACTTCTTATTCTTGTACCAGCTTTCTTATCTCCTATGATCTGGTCCTCTAGATAGTTTCCTCTTACATATCTTACAAGTACAAGTATAGTTCTTTGTGTATCAGCTTGATCTTCATTACCTTGCACATTATTTTGATCATTATTCTGGCCGTCTGTAACAACATTCTGATCGTCGGTTGCAACATTCTGTTGTTCTAGATTTAAGCACGGTTGCAACATTCTTTTGTTCTTTCCAGCTCATTCTTTTCTATAAATTCATTAATCTTCACATTTGCACTTTCAACTATTTTGTTAGAAGTCTTGATTATACATTTAAAAGCTTTTCTCTTGGTAGAATACCCTAGAAAAATACCTTCATCACTTTTGGCGTCAAGCTTTCCATTTCTATCATCCTTTAAGACATAACATTGACTACCAAATATTTTGAAGTAACTT
>MU226176.1:216851-252303 GCA_018584345.1 Thuja plicata
TTTAAGACATAACATTGACTACCAAATATTTTGAAGTAACTTACATTGGGTGTTTTACCATACCATAGCTCATAAGGAGTCTTCTTTGTGTCCTTCTTCAATTTTACTCTGTTAAGTGTATAAACAGCAGTGCTAACAGCTTCCCTCCAAAAGATTTGGGTTATGTCCTTTTCTATCATCAGTTTTCTTGCACAATCAACTATTGGTATGTTCCTTCTCTCAGTAATCCCATTTTTTTGTGGTGTTCTTGGTGCAGAAACCTATCTTTTTATACCATGCTCATTATAGAAATTAGTGAATTCATCTGATATAAATTCTCCTCCTCTATCTGATCTTAAAAATTTTAGATCCTTACCAATTTATTTTTCTACCATAGCCTTATACCATTTAAACATCTTGAATGCTTCAAATTTTTCTTTTAGAAACATGTCTGTCATCATTCTAGAGTAATCATCAACAAAAAAATAAAGTATCTATCTCCATAATAACTATTTGTCCTCATAGGTCCACATAAATCAGTATGGACTAATTCTAGAATATCCTTAGATGTATGGGCTTTGCTTTTGAAACTAGACTTTGTCATTTTACCTTTTTGACAATTTTTGCACATGATGTTGTCTGGCTTTGTCATCGTTGGTAAGCCTCTTACACTTCTTCTTTTGCTTATTTTCATCATGTTGTCAAAATTCACATGACACAATATTTTGTGCCAAAACCATGTCTTCATTTCTAGTCATTAAGCAAGTGGGATTAGTAGCATTCAGATAGAATAAGTTACCTTTGGTCTATTCACCGGTACCAATCAGTTTTCCTGATTCATTGAATTTCTTTTCCTTTTTGTTCTCAAATGCTACTCTGTGACCTGAATTATTCAGCTGAGAAACACTCAATAGATTATAATTCAATCCTTGTACTCAATAAGCATTTTACCATTTAATTAGGTTATTCAACATTATTGTTCCCTAACCTTCAACTGGACAAGGTCTATCATTTCCCATTCTTATTGTACCACCATTATAGTATTCAAAAGTGTTAAAATTTTCTTTGTCACCGGTCATATGGTGAGTGCAACCACTATCTATAATCCAGATATCATTCTTACTAACCTTAGATATGAGTGCATTTTCTTCATACCTTTCATCTTCATTTGAATCATCCTTCATAGCTACAAATACCATCTTGATGTCATCATCAGGTTTGGTGTCAGTATCTTCATCTTTGCAAGCAGCTAGGTAGCTAACCTTCTTGTCTTTATCCTTGTAGTCTCGGGTATCATTTCTTTGTAATTGACGGTAACCTCTGTAATCTTTGTTATCACCTCTTTCAGAGTTCTTCTCAAAAGATCTGTCATCACTTCTGTCATCTTTTCTTCTGTTAGGACATCTAGCAGCAAAGTGTCCACTTTCTTTACAATTAAAGCATACAAGTGGTAACTTGCCTTTGTATTTACCTTTGCCTCTTTGTATTGTTATGGCCATAAATGCTTCTATTTCATCTAGACCTTCTTCTTCACTTTCACTTTCACTATCCCTTCTAGATGAGGATCTATGATTGGATTTTCTTATTTTCATAGAAGGCTTAAATGCAGACTCTAAACTTGGTAAGACACTATTGTCAAAGTTATTCATCTTAAATGAAATTAGTCTACCAATTAGGCTATCAAGACTAACTGTATTGTTTTCTACTATCATTTCTTGAATAGAAGAGACTATAATAGCATATACATGCAATATGGTTCTTAATATTTTACTTACCACTGTCTCCTCTTCAAGTGTACCTCCAACACCTCGTATAGCATTGACTACTTCTTTTATTCTCGTGATGTATTGTGTGATGTTTTCACCTTCTTTCATTCTGAGATCATCAAACTTTCCTCTAAGGCATTCTGCCTTGGCTCTCAGAACATTTTTATCACCTCCATGTACAAGGTTCAGTTTGTCCCACATTTTCTTTGCAGTTTTGCAATCCTTGACATCTTCAAATTTAGCATCAGAGTGAGGAAGAAAGCTCTATAACCATGTAGTTATGCTCATTCTTCACTCTCAATTGATCTACTATCAATGGTCCTATATGCAACACATATTCAGTATCTAATTATTGAGTAATATCATTGCCAATACCTGATAAGTAGAGTCTTATCCTACTTTTCCATGAAGCAAAGTTGTCTTTGTTCAACTTGGGCACATCTCATCTATTCATCTTGTGATCTTTACTTAGGTCTTGAAACCTTCCTTCTAAGTGCACAAGCTCTGATACCAATTGTTAGTAATAACTGAGAGGGAGGGGGTGTGAATCAGTGGCCTCAAAAATTTATCCTTTAAACTTTAATCCACCAATCAATATACCTCAGATTATTAAGTCCCTACAAGATGCATGCCTTGAAATACTTGAAATAATTTACTATCTGTCGGTTTACCTTGTCTGTCCTTATTCTCCTTGATTACCGATAAGCAGTAAAACTTATTTACTGATACTCAGTAAATATGCAGAATATACCAATCAATCTAGAAATGCATATGTGAAATGTAAAACAATATAGTATTAAACCATACACATATAACACATGGATTTTAATGTGGAAACCCTATTAAGGGTAAAAACCACTGGGATCGGTACCCCAAATTTTCACTCTTTTGAAGTGAGCCCTATTAGGAGCCAACCTTGTTAAAGGTTACAAACACATAGTTAAGTGCAACCTTGTTAGAGAATTTTATACATATAGGTTGTCACTTAGCATCTGGCATCTATTTTTCAACCATCCTTGAATCAACCTCCTTCTTAGATTGTCAATAGGCTTTAGGAAAATCTTGCTACCATCCTTGAATCAACCTCCTTCTTAGGCTATCAATAGGCTTTATGCAAATTAAATTCTACTTTCATGAATCAACCTTTTTGGTAATCTGTTAGGATATACCTCAATTATAGAAGACTGTTAAGTCCTGCTCTTTTAAGAGACTTGATGCTTCAATGATTAAACTGAAACAGTATGACATGTTTCTAATGCAAATTTGAATTGCAGATTTTAAGATCTATTTAAGTACAATACCTCTCTGAATAATGTATCAATTCAATTCCTTTGTGCTCCACACTTTCTGCTTTGTGATGCTGTGCTTCACTATTCATCGGTGTCTGCAGAATTCTTTAGCTCTCCCTTAGCTTGATTGATCAGGACTGTATGAAGTTTATCCTTCACCAATTTCTCTTCAGCATACTCTTTTTTTTCACTCCCCTTCTGTGTATCTGATTGCTTGAGAAAATGAATTATGCTTGTCTCTTATATAGACATGATATTCCTTAATTCATGATTCTTAATTCTTGATTCTTGGCATGAAAAACAATCTAGCCAAATTAATTTATAGCTTTAACTCCTTCTTTATCTTGTAGTTATATTCTTGTCAACTGTATAAATATTCTTTAAATCAATTACTTAACTATGGTCCAATAAAACAAATAAAACAACAAATTAAGTCTATCCTTAAGCTCTGGCAGCTAGATATTTTTTTGTTTTCTAAACTCTCTGTTCTGTCGGTCAATTCTGCAGTTCGTCATCGGTGACAACTGTCAGTTCCATCGGTGTATCTCTAGTTAGCTTCAGGATCTCTGTTCATCAGGCAACTCTATTTTTAGTTCTTCGGGCACCTTGTGATTTTTCTTTGTCGAGCAATACTGTCTTCTTCTCGTTGGGCATCACTATGACTTTTTCTCTGCCTTTACCGATGGTGTGCACTCCATCTTTGTTGTCTATTACTTAGTGAATACTTGACTTTTATGCATTTCTAAAAACATAATCATTGTTCCATTGATTCTTTGAAGTCTTTGGTATTATGTTCATGACCATACATATGATATCAAGTTGACATTAATGACAATACAAACCATTAACTATTTTAATATCTTGCATCATCTTCAACTTATCATTATCAAACATTCAATCAATTACATGTCATCATGAAGTTCAACAAAGAAATTCACGGCCACTGCAAGCTTTGTGCTAAGTTCACCATAAGTTGGGAACAATTCTAAAATAATGCCTAAGATATGCCTAGTTTTGAGACTATGTTTCATGGATCACTTTACACCTCTCGACCATAGCTTAGATTCACTCCAAGCTTACAGTGGTTGTAAAAGACCATCAACTTCAAGTCCCAGTTCAAAGTAAAGCCAACACCATCTTTTATGGCTTCAAAATATCTAGAGCCCAACCTCTACAAGTCACTCTATAGATGTCACTACACATTAAAAGCCTCGGGTCTTAACTAATAGTCGATAGAGCTCGAGCTCTTGAAACTTCAAAGTTCAAAGCAAAAAAATTTCAAACTCTAACAGAAATTCATAAAATGCACCATTTGTTATGGTAGATCAAGTTCAAACCCATGGTTTTCTATAGAGCCCAAGAAGCCCGAGCTTATTCACATACTCTAGAAACAAATTTAGTGCCATTCATTATGGCTTCCAAGTTACAAGTTCAAACAATCATGGCGGTGCCATAGAGAAAAAAAACCCTAAGTGGAATGAAGATAAAAAACACTTTGCAATATGTTTTGCCCAATTTTCAAGTCCACTCACAAACGAAGTTAATACAATGTCAATTCACAGTGCCTCAACATTCCTTTCACAGTGCAATGACATTACCTTCATGCTATGAAGACAACATTCCATCTTTTTTAGTGATTTTTTTATATCAGCTATGAGCTGTTGTCAAGCATTGAGCTTGAGTTACATCAACTTGGCTATAATGTGGTTGGGTTGATGCAAAGTTAGGGTTTTCTCATGCCATGGTGTCTGGTTGATTAGTGGAGTTAGGTTTCCCTACTACAATGTTCAATTAGGGTTTATGCATTTGGGGTTAGGCATTTTGATATATCATTTAATAGGGTTAGGGAGTGTATTAAGAGATGTATCTTTTATTCACCAACTTTAGGGGGCTAAACTTGGGGCTTGAATTAGGGTACTTGTTAGGCCTTATGGTTTAGTGGTTTTCTATTGTAGAGGACTTTTGGAGGGAAATTGTTTTGAAATTAAGCCATGTGGGCTATATGGTTGATCCTTTGCATCATGTTAGGGGGTTCACGATTTTAGATAGAAGAGCTTTTAGTGAACTATCTTGTTCCTATAGTCTTTTTTATGCATTATGTATCCATTGGGCTGCATATTTTGGAGAGAGCGCATATAGTGAACATATTGTTCCTAGATGTTTTGGAGACCATTCTTGTAACCTATTTTGTCATATTTTTGGAGGATAATAAAGCAAACATTCTATTTTTACTATGTTCTTTTGAGTTTGGGTTTCACATCTTGTTTTCATCTTTTCTTGCAAGTGTTTCATTAAATTGATATCCAAAAGAAGTGAGTTTTATATTCCTTCCATAGGTAATCAACAATTAAAAACCTTGTAAAAAATCTGTATGTTTGTTGATTAGTCAAGCTATTCATGGTTAAACCCTAATAGTAAGATTTGTTAGCCTATATGTTGATCAAAGATTCAAAGTTTCAAACTTAGGCATATAAGTTAGGATTTCTACATTATTGTCCAAAACAAAATTTAAACCTAATTTCGGTGTATCACCCCACTTTTAATTCCATTTTTTTTTTCAAAAGCTTCCTTTTCCCTTTTCCTAGTAAGTTACCAATCAGGAGGTGATATTCCATATTAGATAGGAATCAGCCTAGAATATGGAGACTCCTTCTCAATCATAGTTTACCCACAATTAGAGAAGGTTTTCATTGTTAGGATAGAGTACTGTCAAAGACCCAATGCCTAAGTTGGGGTGGTAATTCTAAACCTCAATAATTTTTGGCATGCTCAGTGGGAATCCTTGTGATACATGAACCGAATCTAAACAAGGAGTAGAAAATAGTTTAAGTATTTATAGTTATCGCATACAAGGAGAGGAAGAACTTTACAGAGAGAGCCTAGAGGTCCAAATGAGCTCTCCTTTCAGCTTGTAGCAAGGGGTAAGAATCCAAGAAGGCCAAGGAAAAGAAGATCTAAGAGAAGTTTAGCTCCTCCCACTTACTACACTGATTTACCAAATTTTGATCAAGAATCTTTAGAAAGTCCTCCAGCACTTCAATTTCAAGTTGTTCTTGAGCCATCATCAGAAGAGGAACTACCTGAAGTTGCAGATTTTGTTGCAGCAGTACCAGCAATGGCTATAAGATTGCCTTTTTTTCTATTTGATCAAGGAAGCCCTTTAAGTATTGCAAATCACAACAACATACCATTGGCAACATTGAAGGCATTTTCATCTTTCACAAGAGAAGGAAAAACAACATCCATTGAGCACATCAGAGATATTGCTTCTCTTTGCAATGTCCATCATATCACGGAGGAGGATGTGGCTTTGAAGCTACTAGCTGCATCATTGAAGGGAAAAGCATTGGAATGGTTCTGGACCCTCTGGCTTGGATCCATTGCTACTTGGGATGCACTAGGTGAGGGATTATCTAAGTTTTTTGAAGATAAATATGACAATATTTCTTTTGTGGAACAAATAAATACTATCAAAAGGGCTCCACAAGAAGAGATGAGTGATTTCAATCTTAGATTTAAGAAGACTTGGAATAGGATCTCGGACATGGTAAGACCTTTTGTTGAATATGCATTTTTGTATTTTCTTAAAATCCTGAATAATGATATTTCAATGATGATCCAATCCATGGGGGGAAATTCTTTACCTCAAGATTTTGATATTGCAATTAGGGTAGAGAATAGCCTCATTCAGGAAGGGAAGATAGCTCCGAGGCCACCAATGCCTCACTTTCATAATATCCAATCTAATATGCCATTAGTTTTTCCACCTTTGGCCCCATTCCCATCTTATAAGAGTGAAGAGATAATGCCTGCTATTCCATCTAATGAGTTGTAAAGTATTAAAGATAGCCAACAAAAGATTGAGAGTTTACTTTACAATTTTGGTAATGAGTTGGTAAATCTTAAAAGGCAGCAATCTCAAGGAAATCCAATAGCCCATACCCCAAACTAGTTTTCTAGTTCTTCATCCCAGCAGCCCACTCAACCCACTTACCAAGGTGGCAAGTATTAATACCAAGGAAATAACACTGCAAATAGGCAAAATTGGAACCAAAGGCCTTATATACCTTACAATCCTTCACCTCTCAATGTTGTTAGGGATATTGTTCCTAACCAAAACAATCTTTCTGATGATTATGAATGGTTCTATGCTTGGAATGAATACCACAATCAGTCTAAGTGCACTAATGGAGTGCTTAATCAAGCCCTAATGGTTCAAAATATGCTTGATTCACAACTTACTACATCCACTGATGAGATTCAACAACACCCTGATATGACTACTCCTGACACTGCATTTCTGAATTGGCAAGAGGAAGAGTTCTATAGACTAAGTGATGTTTCACCTGTATCAAAAATTACAAGGGCCAATAAGAGAGCCCTAGAATCAGAGCAATTAGTTGCCAGGTCTACTGCCATAACTAAATCACCACTCATTCCTCTAGTTTCTATTCTAAAGGGTCCTCCTACTCTTGCAAACCAAGAAACACAACATTAGAGGTAGGTGGATCACACCATTGGTAAATCATCATAGAGGGTACAATTTGTATTTCCCTATAATATTGTTGATAATATGAAGAAGGTGAATGTTCCTATTTCTATTTGGGATTCATTAGCTATTCCAGGACAAGCTGGTTTATTGAAGGAAGAGTTGTCAAAAGCGACAGAAATTTTACAAAAAGTTGTCCAGCACCCCCCTAGAGTGGTCATGGAAAATTCAGAGCTAGCCAAAGTTTAGAAATCAATTGTTAAAGAAGAAAAGAAGAGTGCAGATTTGAAGCAACCAACAATACAAGTGAATAAAAAGATTGCAAATTTGAAGCAATTAGCAGTGATAGTTGATAAAGGGCCAACAAATATGCAAAAGACGAAAAAAAAGGAAGGTAAAAAATCTGCAAATAGTAATTTTCCTCCTTTTTATGTTTCTTTGATCATTGGAAACAAGTTGGTGCATAATTGTATGGTTGACAGTGGTCCAACCAGCACTATCATGCCAAAGAAGATAGCTAATTTATTGGATTTAAAATATGAGCCTCTTGAGAAGGGTGTAGTCCAACTTGATGGTACTTCAGTTAAGACCTTAGGAGTGGTTAAAAATGCAAGTTTGACATTACACTCATGTCCAAACTTCTCAATTGCCCAGGATATCTTTGTTATAGATCTACCAGCCTATTTTTCCCTATGCTTATCAAGGGACTTCACAACCAAAATAGATGGATACTTCTCATCAGATTGGTCCCATTTATTTTTCACAACTAGATATGGCACTATGGTGACCATGAAGTCAGAGTTATGGGCCAAGGATCACATAGAGACTTATAATCCTAGCCCCATCAATTTAACTTGTGTGATTATGGATCCAGACTAGATCAATGATACCTCAGCTTATAGCACACAAACTGAGGACTATGCTAATAATATTGTTCTTGATGAATGGGGAACCAGAATGGATCAAGATGATGATGTGTTTGTGGATAGTTTTGGTAATTACATGATTTTAGAGTATGATGCAGTTGTGCCTAATTTGATCTAAGATCCAAAATCTGATTTATGTAACTAGTTATGGGATTTGTATTTTGATGGATCAATGAATAAACATGGTATTGGTGCAGTGTTGTGTTAGTTTCACCTGATAGTAATAGATTTTATGCTGCATACAAGTTATCTTTTTCATGTTTTAACAATGTGGCTGAATATGAAAGTCTGATCTAGGGATTAGAATGGGCAAGGCAAAGAGGAATGAAGTTCTTAAGGGAATTTGGGGATAGTGAGTTGATAGTAAAGTAGGTGAGAGGTATCAATGTTGTTAAAAATAATTTTTTGAAGCTGTATAAATCCAGAGTTTCTAATATTTTGGATAATTTGGATGCATTTAACCTCATTTCTATTCCTAGAAAGAAAAATATGCATGCTGATACGTTGGCTGGTATTGGTGCACATGTTTCAATTACTAAAAATAAAGGACAGATCTTAGATCAGTCATATGTTAAAATTGTTGTGAGACCATCTATCCCAGATAATGATATAAATTGGAAAGTTTTCAATACTGATGAACATATGTTGAGTTTTATGACATAAACGGATGGCTTCTTAGCCTCCAGAAACGACAGACATCACTAGAAAATAGAAAATCAAGTCATTCAGCTAAAGACTAATAAGCTTCCAAAGGGATTGGTCTGCTTGGAATCAGTTTTTAATTCTGATGATCAGCATAGAAAGAATAAAACCACTCTGTTGATTAAAGAAGATCATTATGAAGAAGTGGATATTTTCAGAGACAAGTATCTTAAGGTTGGTAAAATAAATTCTTCTGAAGAAAAAGAATTGTTTATTGATCTCTTCAGAGAATATAGTGATGTGTTTGCATGGGATTATGCTGAATTGAAAGGATTTGATGCTCAACTAACCTAGCACACCATAGAATTAGAGCCAAATGCTAGACTAATTAGGCAAAGGCAAAGGCCCATAAACCCCAAATTAGATCTTTTAATGTTTAAAGAGCTAAGAAAACTCCTAGATGGTGGTATAATATTTCCAATTAAGCACACATCCTGGGTTTGTAACCTAGTTCCAGTAAGGAAGAAAAATGGAGAGATTAGACTTTGTGTAGACTTTATAGACCTTCATAGGGCATCTCTAAAAGATAGACATCCTCTTCCTTCTATAGAACAAATCCTTCAATATGTTTCAGGTTCTGAGAGATTCTCACTCCTAGATGGATATTCGGGTTATAACCAAATTTTAGTTAAAGAATCTAATCAGTTTAAAACAAACTTTACAACTAAATGGGGTATAATGGCTTATAGGATAATTCCACTTGGGTTTTCAAATGTAGGGGCCACTTTTTAGAAAGCAATGGACATGGTTTTCAAGAATTTAATGTATAAGTTTGTTCTGGTATACCTAGATGATGTTACAATCTACAACAAGATTGCAAACCAGCACATAGATCATTTGAGATAGATATTGCAGAGATGTAGAGAGTTTGGAATCTCTTTTAACCCCAAAAATTCTATTTTTGCAGTGCACGAGGTAAATTCGTTAGGGTACCAAGTGTCTAAAGAAGGTACTATTATTGATCCTAAGAGGATTTATGCAATTTTGGAACTATCATTGCCAAAACATAAAAAATGATTGTAGAGTTTTATTGGAAGGATAAAGTTTGTTAGACACTTTATTCCTAATATTGTAGATTTGTTGAAACCTTTAACTGCTATGTTAAAAAAAGGATGTACCTTTCAACTGGGCTACTGAATGAAAGAGGAATTTTGAACAGATTAAGAAGGCTTTGTCTTTAACTCCAACTTTAACTAATCCTAATTTCTCTAAGGATTTTGTTTTGTATTCTTATGGGGGTATTGATATTTTTTCAACATTTCTAGTGCATAAGAATAAGGATGGACAGAAGAAACTAGTTTTGTTTTTTAGCAAAGGTATGGATGATTATGAGAGAATATATAACTTTGTAGAAAAACATGTGCTAGTTGTTATAAAAGCCTTGAAAAAGTTAAAGCATTTGGTTTCTAGGAATAGGACACACCCAATGGTTGCACACCCTAGCATTAAAGAGTTTTTATTGAACAAAGAAGTCAGTCAAAAAAGGGTTGGATGGATAACAAGGGTTATGGAATATGAATGACAAATCCATATGACTAAGCTGGTCAGAGGCAAGGGTTTATGTGCTTAGATGGAAAAAGGGGGAGATAAAATTGAAACCACTCAAGAGGCTACCTTTCCCCAAGGTAATTCTGTACTAATCAATGATTCAATATCTTGGTTATCAGATATGACCAGATTTTTGCAAACTGGTCAATGTCCAATAAATCTTGATAAAGCCAAAATAAGGTACTTTAGATTGCAATCTATTCCTTATGTTCTAATTGATAATATTCTTTATAGGAAGGATTTTTCTGGTATGCTTATCAAATGTATAGACTATGTGGATCAAAGCAAGATTCTATCTAAATTTCATGATGGATCTTGTGGAGGGCATTTCAACCCTAAAACAAAAGCCTAAAAAATTTTAAGAGCTAGCTATTATTGGCCAAATTTATTCAAATATGCCCATGAAAAGTGCCAAAAGTATGCTATGTTTGTGGGAAAACAAAGGTTGGCATCATTTCCATTAAAGCCAATCATTTGGATCAACCATTCAATAAATGGGGAGTGGACTTCATAGGTCCAATAAATCCTAATTCTAGTTTAGGACATAAGTAGATCTTGATAGCCATAGATTATTTTACCAGATGGACTAAAGCTATTGCACTGAAGGAACCTTCTGGAACTGTTGTTTTAAAGTTCTATGAGGACATTGTAACAAGGTTTGGGGTTCCTCAATCAATAATCTCAGATAATACTCTTGCTTTTGTTGGATCAACTATAACACAGTGGGGTTTCAAGAATGGAATTTATTTAAATACTTCTTCTAATTATTATCCACAGGGTAATGGTCTTGCAAAATCTACCAATAAGAACCTCATTAGGATCATCAAATAGACTCTGCAAGATAACAAGATGGATTAACACTCTAAATTGAAGGAAGCCTTATGGCTGGATAGATTAACCCCTAAACAAGTTATTGGAAACTCACCTTATGTCCTGGTTTATGGTAAAGAGGCCAGATTGCCTATTTCTATAGAATTTCCAGCTTTACAGCTTGCTAATAAGATGTTGTTGTTTGAAGAGGAAGATCCTCTTAAGTTGAGGTGTGCTGATTTGTTACACCTTAAAGAAGAAAGGAAAAGGGCATTGGATACTATGGAGTTAAGGAAAGCACAAACTAAGAGGTCTTTTGATAAGAGAGCTAAATCCTGGGATTTCAAGCAAGGTGATCTAGTACTCAAGTGGGATGTATTGAAGAGCAGGCTAGGGCAGCATGATAAATTTGACCATTTTTGGTTAGGCCCTTTTGTTGTTACAGCTTCCAAGGAAAATAATGCTTATTAGTTTTCCACAACTGATGGGGAAATTTTGTAGATTCCAGTTAATGGAATTCACCTCAAGCTTTGTTTTGAGGGTTAGGCTTAGTCTAGGTTTCATTACAATAAGTGTTTCCCAAGAACTAGATTGTTAGGTTGCATGAGTCTAGGTTAGATGCATTTTCATTTCAATAAAGGTTACATCCATGGTTCTTTTTTTATAACTCTGTTGCCTTAGGATAAGGTCTAAAGGTCATGTCTAGCAAGCAGACATCCAACCAAAGTTGCCAAAAATGCAACCCTAAATAACATCATACAAAAAAACAACTACAAATAGAATTTTTTTTTTTATTTAGGAGTCTAATTAATACTATCCTTCAGATATTATTGATTAACATTTCATTTTTACATTCATTGTCAAAATGTCATCATTTTACTCTAACTATTTATCACTTTCTAGAATTTCTAAATTTATAACTAATCAATTACATTGTGCATTCAAAATGAGTGTAATATACAAGTGTGCAACCATTAGATGTATCCTATTCATATTAAAGATTTTTTATTAAACAAAGGTATCAGTGAAAAAGGGGTTGGATGGATAACAAGGGTTATGGAATATGAATGACAAATCCATGTGACCAAGCTGGTCAGAGGCAAGGGTTTATGTGCTCAGATGGAAGAAGGAGAAGATAAACTTGAAACCACTCAAGAGGCTGCCTTGCCCCAAGGTAATTCTATACTAATCAATGATTCATTATCCTAGTTATCAGATATGACCAGATTTCTGCAAACTGGTCAATGTCCAATAAATCTTGATAAAGCCAAAACAAGGTACTTTAGATTGCAATCTATTCCTTATGTTCTAATTGATAATATTCTTTATAGGAGGGATTTTTCTAGTATGCTTCTCAAATGCATAGACTATGTGGATCAAAGAAAGATTCTATTTGAATTTCATGATGGATCTTGTGGAGGGAATTTCAGCCCTAAAACAACAGCTTGGAAATTTTTTAGAGCTGGCTATTATTGGCCAAATTTATTCAAAGATGCCCATTCATGGGCTATAAAGTGCCAAAAGTGTGCTATGCTTGTAGGGAAACAAAGGTTGGCAGCATTGCCATTAAAGCCAATCATTGTGGATCAGCCATTCAATAAATGGAGAGTGGACTTCATAGGTCCAATAAATCATAATTCTAGTTTAGGACATAAGTGGATCTTGACTACCATGGATTATTTTACCAGATGGACTAAAGCTATTACACTGAAGGAATCTTTTGGAACTGTTGTTTTAAAGTTCTATGGGGATGTTGTAATAAGGTGTGGGGTTCCACAATCAATAATCTAAGATAATCCTCTAGCTTTTGTTGGATCAGATATAACAGAGTGGGCTATGTAGAATGACATTTATTTAAATACTTCTTCTAATTATTATCCACAGGGTAATGGTCTTGCAGAATCTACCAATAAGAACTTGATTAGGATAATCAAAAAGACTCTGCAAGACAAGAAGAGGGATTGGCACTCTAAATTGAAGGTAGACTTATGGCTAGATAGAATAACCCCTAAGTAGGTTATTGGAAATTCACCTTATGTCTTGGTTTATGGTAAAGAGGCCAGATTGCCTATTCTTACAGAAATTCCAGCTTTGCAGCTTTGTGATCAGATGTTGTTGTTTGAAGAGGAAGATCCTCCTAAGTTGAGGTATGCTTATTTGTTACAACTTGAAGAAGATAGGAAAAGGGCATTGGATGCTATGGTGTTAAGGCAAGCACAAACTAAGAGATCTTTTGATAAGAGAGCTACATCTTGGGATTTCAAGGAAGGTGATCTAGTACTCAAGTGGGATATATTGAAGAGCAGGCCAGGGTAGCATGATAAATTTGACCATTTTTGGTCATTCTCTTTTGTTGTTACAACTTGAAAGGAAAATAATTCTTATCAGTTGTCTACAACTGATGGGGAAATTCTACAGATTCTAGTTAATGGAATTCACCTCAAGCCTTGTTTTGAGGGTTAGGCTTAGTCTAGGTTTCATTCCAATAAGTTCTTCACAAGCTTTAGGTTGTTAGGTTGCATGAGTCTATGTTAGATGCATTTTTCATTTCAATAAAGGTTGCATGCATGGTTCTGGTTTTATAATTCTGTTACCCTAGGATAAGGTCTAAAGGTCATGTCTAGCAGGCAGACCTCTAGCACAAGTCGCCAAAATTGTTACCTTAAATAACAAAATACAACAAAACAACTACAAATAGAATAAAAAATTGCATTTAGGAGTCTAATTAATACTATTCTTCAGATATTATTGATTAACATTTCATTGTTATATTCATTGTCAAAATATCATCATTGTACTCTAAGTATTGATCACATTCTAGAATTTCAAAACTTATAATTGATCAATTACATTGTGCATTCAAACTGAGTGTAATAGACAAGTGTCATTTCATATTTCACTTTTTATGTCAAGAAAAATAGTACATTTGCATAATAGAAAGCATGATAGAAGTATGGAGTAGAGGTCCCATGCATTGCCTTGTGGTTTGTTGAATGCTTGCTAGTTGTCTTTCAGGTCCTAGCTCTCCAAGGCCAGGTCTTCATCTTCATTTAGGTCATTAGGGTTTCACATGCATCATGAGAGAGAAAAGAGGTGTTAGATCTAGTTGGATCTAAGCAATACATGAGACACAAACAACATACAATCAATTCTTCTATTGCTGCATATCAATCTGATGAGACCAATGTAACAAGAAAATGTTCGTCCACAATATCTGAAACATAGTATTAAAGGGATTTGTTCTAAACATGAAACCTTTTACTATTTATGGTCACTTTGATGTATTTTATTCTTGTCTTCATAACTAGATATCTGAATGAAAGAGACTTAATCTTTCTATCTAAAAAAATATTTTTCAAAATTAGGTCAACCTATTAGTTCAATAAACACAAATGAACCAACCAACATAAATAAATGAATGTCATCCTAGATGACACTCACTCACAAACATTGATTGATTCATTTTATCTACTGACCTAACAGACTGATTGGTGATATTTGTGCAATAGGTGATCATGTAACTGAATGCAGATAACAAAAGAAATGCAATGAAAGTCATAAGCTTGTTCTTGAACTTCACATAAGCCATTACATGCAAGAAATTTTGTTCACATCTCAAGAGGTTACAATTCATATTCATGAAGAGGGAGATGATGCAAATGCAGAAAAGGATCCAGGATGTTGTAGGAGACACATGAGCAAGGAAGGGTACTTAATGAAGTAGATTATGTAGGAATTAAGGATAAGATAGTCACTATTATCATGTAAATGAGAAGTGAATATGATGTTGTTACAGTGAGTATACAAATGGAGAAAAGGCATAATAGTTTATTTTGAAATTAAATATTGGGAAAATGCATGCCTGGTTATCATCATGTTTTTTATATTATGAGATATTGTTGTCTATACTAATAAAATAGTGAGATTTGCAAAGGATGGAATATACATAATAGAACAAACAATGTACATATGAGCTGCAAGCAAAATCAACGAGGAAGAATTGAAGAAATGGTATGTTTATATGTTTTCATGGAAAAGGACATTCACATAAAACAACCACATTATAAGAAATCAAAACAGTGTGTTCATCATACAAAGAACTCAAATGATGCTGTAACATTTCATGACTTCAAGAGATTACATGAGATATGCCTACAATGCAATTTCAAGTGATATATTTATACAAAGTAATTAAGGAAAAAAATCTTATTCTAGTATATTGAGATATTCATCATACATGCAAATATAGGGAATACAATCATACTTATGTGACATACATGTTTAAATTAGGGTTCCTATTATGAGTATTGCCCATGGGAGTCACAAGCCCGTGCTCAAACCCCATGGGTAGTATCTTATATGCAATTAAAAGAACAGTGTGTTTTTACACTAAGAGGAATACCATTTTCACAGTGTGATGAACATGTATGTTTTCATTTGGATATGATATGCCCATAGTTTCATCAGTAAAACTAAATTTTGTAATGTTTTTATGACATTGTAAACATGCTGGAAATAAAAAAAAAACCCTTATGTTTATTGATTAGATAGAATGATAAAGGTAAAGGTTCGGTCTTGACAGAGGAAATGTGTTTTTGTGCTCATGAAAGTGTTGTCATATTTTAAAAATATTAAGTGGAGTGCATTTGTATACAAACAAGATAGCCATGCAAGAGAACTCGAGTTCATATCAAACTTGCACATGATCAAGTTCACCACAGTAGCTATGTGGGTGTATCTTCATTTTTTCTTTTGCTAACATTAATGTAACATAAAGAGCAATAATGAAGAGCACAACAACAAGCATGTGACAAAGAGTAACTCAGAGTGTTTAGGGTTACAACAAAAAAGATAGAACTGTGGTGTAGTTTCGAAGTAGTCAAACAACATATTTGACATGCAGAGAAGTAATATAAAAAAACCCTAAATTGTTGTTTAAAAAAGATGCAATGAAAGAGACCCTAGAGAGATGGAACTACTAGAAATTGAGTTCTTGAATAAACATACAAAATATTACAACTTGTTACAGCAAGAGTGCTTTCATTCTATGTAGAGTGAAGGAAAGTGAAAGATGTGACTTATCTAGAAGAGATGTAGATAAGATGCCAAGTGTCACGGGTTACAATAGAAGAGATGGAGCCTGCGCTCTTTGAGTTTCAACAGAGAAAGTCACGGCCACTGCAATATTTTTGCTAAGTTCACCATAAGCTGGGAACGAGTCCTAAGTAGTGGCTGAGATATGCCTAGTTTTGAGACTATCTTTCATGGAACACTTTACACCTATCGAGCACATCTTAGATTCACTCCAAGATTATGGTGGTTGTAAAAGACCATCAACTTCAAGTCCCAGTTTGAAGTAAAGCCAGCACCATCTATTATGGCTTCAAACTATCTATAGCCCAAGCTCTGCAAGTCACTCTAGAGATGTCACTACACATTGAAATCCACAGGTCTTACCTCATAGTTGACATAGTCTGACCTCTTGAAAATTCAAAGTTCAAAGAAAAAAAATCCCAAACTCCAACAGAAATCCATTAAATGCACCATTTGTTATGGTAGATCAAGTTCAAACCCACAATTTCCTATAGAGCCTGAGAATACCAAGCTTCTTCACATATTCCAGAAGTAGATTCAACACCATTGATTATGGCTTCAAAGTTACAAGTTCAAACAAGCATTGTGGTGCCACAGAGAAAAAAAACCCTAACTGAAATGAAGATCGAAAACACTATGCAATATGTTTTACCCAGTTTTGAAGTCCACTAACAAATTAAGTTAATGAAATGTTAGTTCATAGTGCCTTGACATTCCTTTTACAATGCCATGACAGTACCTTCATGCCATGAAGACAACATTCCATCTTTTCAGTGATTTTTTTATATCAGCTATGAGTTGTTGTCGAGCATTGAGCTTGAGTTACATCACCTTGGTGATACTGTGGTTGCGTTGATGGAAAGTTAGGGTTTTCTCATGCCATGGTGTCAGGTTGATTAGTGGAGTTAGGTTTCAATACTATACTGTTGGGTTAGGTTTTATGTACTCAAGGTTAGTAATTTTGATATATCATGTAATAGGGTTAGGGAGTGTATTAAGAGATGTATCTTTTATTCACAAGCTTTAGGGTTTAAACTTGGGGCTTGATTTAGGGTACTTTCTAGGTCTTATGGTTTAGTGGTTTGCTATTGTAGAGGACTTTTGGAGGGAAATGTTTTTCAAAATTAAGCCATGTGGGATATATAGCTGATCCTTTGCATCATGTTAGGGGGTTCAAGATTTTAGAGAGAAGAGATTTTAGTGAACTATCTTGTTGCTATAGTATTTTTTATGCATTTTGTATCTACTGGGTTGCAAATTTTGGAGAGAGGGCATATAGTGAAATTCTTGTTCCTAGATTTTTTGGATACCATTCTTGTAACCTATTTTGTCATATTTTTGGAGGATAATAAAGAAGACATTATATTATTTCCTATATGCTTTTGAGTTTGGGTTTCACATCTTGTTTTCATCTTTTCTTACAAGTGTTTCATTAAATTTATATCCAAAAGAAGTGAGTTTTATATTCCTTCCATAGGTAATCAACAATTCAAATCCTTGTAAGAAATTTGTATGTTTTTTGATTAGTCAAGCTATTCATGGTTAAACCCTAATAGTCAAGCTATTTCTGCATTATTGTCAAAAACAAAATTTGAACCTAATTTTGGTGTATCACCCCACCTTTAATTCCATATTTTTTTTTCAAAATCTTTCTTTTCCCTTTTCCCATTAAGTTACCAATCAGGAGGTGATATTCCATATCAGATAGGAACCGGCCTAGAATCTAGAGACTCCTTCTCAATCATAGTTTACCCACAGCTAGAGAAGGTTTCCATTGTTAGGATAGAGTACTATCAAAGCCCCAATACCTAAGTTGGGGTGGTAATTCTAAACATCAATAGTATCTTTATGCAATCTTATACTGTAAAATCTGTTATTTTCCTGCATTAGAAAAATAATGTAACAATTTTAGTGACCTCTCTTATATGTCTGCTTGCTAGACATTGGGACTAGTAGCCTAAATAATTCCATTAGGAATTGAGTCTGTTAACCACCTAATTGAAACATTAAACATAGACCATGGATACAAGATAACCCTTTCTAACTGATTGCATGTATGTTTATGATTTGTGATACTGAAGCGAAGAACTTCATTATCACAAATTATAGATGTATTCCTAATCATTAAGAAAGGATTTTCTTGTGTTTGCAGATATTGACAACAACTTTAAAGCATGAATTTACCTCATTTTTTACTGCTGACAGACACCCTTAATTCAATGAAACTCTTCCTTTTCAACTCAAATAGACCTTGAACCTTGAAAACTTATTGAAAATCAGGAAAGCTAAAACTAAAACTGACCTAGATGTGCTTGACAACACTTAAGGAAAAATGAAAAACTAACCTACCCTAGCCTAACAATAAAAAAAAATGCTAAAAAAAACTATTTACTAGTTCTGAAAAATAGTTTCCTTTCCTCAATTTACAATGAAAATCATATCCATAAGAAACTATATGGAAAAATGAGATACACTTGACCAATTGGTGCAATGATTTCAAAAGAAAAAAATAAAGTTCACTTACTTTAGAAATGTGGTCAAGATGTTTGTTGATTTGAATTTGATCAGCCCATTGCATCTCCTCCTCTTCATATACACCTTCAAGTTTAGGTGCCAGAGTTGGCACCTCCTTGGTCTCATTTAGCCTTGCTAGGTGTCTGATGGGGCAACCTATAGATAGAGAAAAATTGGGGATTTGTTTTTGGTGCTCTTTTTCCTGAACACACTCCTTTTGATGTATATGAACTAATCTTATCTCCTTAGATAGAATGAGTTGAGGTAAAACTAAGAATGGATTATCATAAAGGCTCAAATAGAAATCTTTGAGTTCATCCCAAAATAAGTCATCCTCTTCATCCAAATTACCTTCTTGCACTGATTCATCCTGACAGATCACTTGGTCTCCTAGCTCTTGAAGACATAAAACTTTCGCATGGTCATATGCTCCATTCTACTAATAGGGACTTGATGAAGATGCTAGTTGAGGTATGGTGTATTCTTCATCATATCTAAGAAGTTCTTCAGAAAAAAATGTTTATCCATCTCTTGTTCAACACTTTCTTCATCTTGTTCATTGCAAAGAGGATCTCTAAGTTGCATCTGATGAGCTTCCTTGTATTTAATAGTTGTATAAATCAAGAGTTGTATTGTCTCTTTATGCTCCTAGATCTCTTTATCATGAAACTCCTCATGAACTGCTAGCTCTCTTTGGAAATCTTCTTCTTTTATAGTTGTAGAAGCACTAACCTTTATCAACTCTTTTTCACAAACTTTCTTCAGTATTGCTAGTTTTCTTGCAAGGGTTGCTTGACTTTGTTGTTTCCCTATAATAACCTCATCACACTTCTTCCATCTGGCATCAAAATCCTCCTTTTCTTGTGTCTACATATGCCTTTTATGTGTTTCCAACACCTCTTCATAGTGTTTCCTTTGTTCTTCCAGCTCTTTATGAAGAGTTGATTCATGACATATGTGCAGTTGCACCAAATACTTCCTATGTCATTGCTCCTCATAAGACAACCTCTCTTGTTGTTGTGTATGTGCTTGATGGGAAAGCTCCTCCTACTGGATACTTAATTCTTGTTGGAACTCAGATTGTTTTTGCCTCTTGATATTTGCAATCTGCATGGTCAAGTCTTGCAACATGTGCAACTGCATGTTTTAACATGGATGAAAACTATCCAATGGATCAAAATCATCAATAAATGTAATGCAATCTAACTTTATCCTTTGAGAGGAGTCCCACCATTGAAGATCAGCAGTAGGGAATACTACAATATGATTATTATCAGCTATTTTCTCTATTGTAAGGAGGTTGGCCAGGGATATTGTCCTTGTATTTTATAAATTATAATTTCCAAAACATTAACCTTAAGGACTATTCATTCATGTTTAAGATGGTTAAAATTTAGTCATTCTATGATTTTGAGTACTTTCAATTTTGTTAATTAATAAAGGAAATGCTCATGTTCATATATCCCTACTTGAGGATATTACAACTCTTCTTTCTACACTATCTCTGAAAGCATGATCTCAGTTACACTAAGATCAAGACAACATTTCCACATTTATTTATTATTTATTTCATGTCAAGGGAATCTCAATTCAAAAAAAAAAGGGGACATCCATGATTTACCCATATTCAGAGTATCATGGATGTCCACAATGGTTATTTGGGCTCCAATGACATAAACCTAGGGAACGCTAACATATACATTCAATGACTATGAGCTGTAACAAATAGAAGCTTATTTGGCTCAAATTTCTAAACATTAAATTTTTGGCAGAAATCTCTATTAACTGCAAGTTGTGATCTCTTGTTGAAAGAAATCTCTTGCAAGAAATTATCAATTCTTGATTATTTTTTGGACCAAGTTTTTTATGTTCATGTTTGAACCTTTAGTTGACATATTGGAAAATAAGGTTTCTTGGTCGAATTATTCATCGCATCATGTTGATTTTTTGTAGCTTCTGTCAGATAAATCCTATGAGACTATTGTGTGTGTGTGTGTGTGTGTGTGTGTGTGTGTGTGTGTGTGTGTGTGTATAGTTACATAATCAATTTTCATTATATTATTCTCATAATAATGAATAGACATGTCCCATAATCAGAGATGTTACATCTTTTGGATTCAAAAACTTAGAGGTAATTGTAGAAAAGAAAGCATGAAAGAAGCATGAGTAGGGGTCCATGCATTTCCTTGTAGGGTGTCTACATTTAGTTGGCTGGTTGTTTGCCTCTATCCAGACTTCATAATGTCTTCTATACAATCTTTGTGTCAGTTCTGCATATTAGGTCTAATGCCTTGTCCTGCATCATGGAGAGAAAAAATATTAGATCCAAATTGGATCTAAGAAATACATGAACCAAAATAGCATACAACAATCAAACTTTGAAAGCTGAACAATTACCAATAACATCAATACAACAACAAGTTATACCTCAGCAAAAACTGAATAAAAATATCAAAGGGACATATCTTTATGAAACCTTTGATTGCATATGGTTATCATTCTACATTTTTCAAAGAGTTTTTGTTTGTAGAACCAGAAGAATCTGAATCAAAGGGACTTAGGTCTTGAATCTGAGAAACCTTTTTCAGAATGACATCAGCATGTTAGGTTAATAAACACAAACCAGCCAACCAACATTCATGCATGAGTTTCATCTCATATGGCACTCACACACAAACATTGATTGACTAATCTTATTTTCTAACCTAACAGATTGATTTGTGATGTGTGTGAACTAAGTGAATAAAGATTAACTGAATGCAGATAATGAAGGAAATGCAATGAGTGTCATGAGCCCGTGCTCAAACTTCACAAGATGCATTACATGTGAGAAAGGTGTGTGCATTACAAGGTTATGATCTAATTCTATGTGCATAGATGTAGAAGAAGATGATAGAGTTCATGAAGGATGGTACAGTAATGCTACAGGAGACATGTGGGCAATGAAGGGTTCCTGGCAAAAGATATGCAGAAAGGGAGGTAAAAATTTTCACTATCATCTTACAAGAAAAATATTAAAGGTAATGTTTTTATAATAAGTATTCAGATGCACAGAAGTCATTTTAATTGGGTTCAATTATGGAAAATGCATACTTATAGTTAACCATGTTATCATCAGTCTATAAGTGCATCCAAATGTTGTTGTTTACATGAAAGTGTTATTTGCAAAGAGAGAAAAGTGAAATGATAGTGTTACTTTGTGATTAGTGATTGGATATTCTAGAGTGAATATAAATAATAGTGTTAACAATTTGCAGGTGAATTCCTAAATGAGAACAAAGACATATTAATTTTGTTATAAAATAATGTGCATTTACAGAATGACCTATCACATTGTGTCAAATCAAGAAAAAGCATATGCATGGTTTGATAAATTGTTGGCATAAAACAAATACTTCATATCAATGTTGTTTGGGTACTGATATCTTTGAATGAGATAAGAAAAAAACACAGTGACATCTACTTTTGCAAAAAAATGAAAGAGAGTATGCATATGAAATACTAATTTCTTTTTATGCATATATTCACAAGAGCTATGCAGCACGGTGTATCCCTTTAACAAAGAATCAATATCACTGATATAAATCAACTATGAAAAATCAATGTTGTTGTGGTGGTTCATTTTTTCAAAAAGGAGTGTTATGTATTTCAATCAACTAAAAAATGCAGTTATTACTATAGTATTCATGTTTGGATAAAGATTGGAAGACCATTACATGTAGAGTGCAGAGCTGAGCAGATACAAAAGAAGAAATGTGCATATTTGGGTATCGAGCTTCATGTTACAAATGTTTCTCATGGGAGTTACGAGCCCGTGCTCAAAACCCATGGGTTATGTTTGCATGAGAGTTGAATAAACAGTGTATTAATATGTTATTAACTCCTATTTTTTGCACAAGAAAGTCGCATGTTGTAAAGAGTTCAAACAACAATGAATGGAGACAAAGAAAAATTTACATGATGATGAAACAACTATCAGACATGATGCATATTAACATGTTAATGTTTTTAGTTCAACAAGGATGGTTACAGCCTCAACATATGAAGATGTTTTTCAGACATGACAGTGTTGTCATGTTTTTTAGAAAACATTGAATAGAGCTGACAAAGTAGATGGAGTTCATCTCTTATTTACAGAATGACAGATTGCATGTATTTATGGGTTTAATTCTATGCAGGATAGCCATGTGGGTATTCGGCGTGATGTTATTCAAGTCCAACGGATACTTTACAATCATGAGGAGAGCCACAAATGGTTACAAATAGAGTATAATAGAAAATCTCAGGAGTTTATGCTACAAAAGAGGGAATCAACAGAGAGTAAAAGAAAAACCCAAATTTGTTTTCTAGGATAGGTGGAGACCCATTAAAACCCAAAAAAATATGTAACAAGTATTGCAAAGGTTACATGACACAGATATATATAACAATATGCTCAACCAAAATAATACCTATTTCAAGAAAAGATCCAAAAAATGAAATGAGTAAATTTCAGAAGTAACTTATATGGGTGTTATGAGTTGAGAATGGTGGAAATGGATACATGGAAAGCACCATATGTCATGGCATGAAACTCAAAATGGAGCTACACAAGAGAGCTCAAGCTTTTAAAACTAAAAACTCTAGTTGAAAGTCGCAGTCAAGCACACAACTCCCACTTCATCAAGAAGCCTGAACTCTTAGACCTTTGAATTAGAACTCCAGTTCAAATCAATGTGCCCAAATCCCAGCACCATTCAAAAAAACATTCAGAGACAAAACACCATGTGTTATGGTATGCAAATTCTATCTCATAGTTTACAGAGGAGAGCCCAAGTTCCCACAAGAAGAAGCCCGAGATTCTTAGGGAGATATAGAGACAACACCATACTTCATGGCATAAAACCCCAAGTTTAATCACAGACATGGTGGCACAGAGAAGAAGACCCTAGACATTGCTTCTAAAACCAACTTTCAAATGGAATTTGAAAATGCAATATGCTTGTTTTTTTTACAAACTTTCAATTCCACTGACATAGGAAGTTAATGCCTTGTCAGTTTCAATGCACGAAGACTTTCCCAAGCTTCTACAATAGTACCCCAAGTGCCACAACAGAGAGATTTTTTGCAGTGGGTATATGGTCATGTCGACCATTAACTATAGTCGAGTTAGGCTTGGTTAGCCTTAGGTATGGTGTTGGGTTTGAAAATGAGTTAGGGTTTTTTTATGTTATGGAGTTGGGGTTTATGCTATGGGTTAGATTTTAATGGTTTTTGTGGTGTATTTTTGTTGAAAGTTTGTAAAACTTATGTAAAAGATGTAAATATTTAAACACCAACTTTAGAGGGGCTAGATTTAGGGCTAAATTTTGGGCACCAATTATGCCTTAGGTTCAGTAATATGCTATTTTGAAGGGGTTTTTGAGGGAGGAATGGTTTTTGAATTTAGCTTCATGGGCTATATATCTAAGATTTTGATTTGAGGATGGGGATTCAAAATTTAGAAAGAAGGTGATTTTAGTGAACTCTTCGTTCCTATACACTTTATTTATGTATATTGTATCTATTTTTGGTTCATGTTGGATATAGATTTTGTGCAAGTGGATGCATGTATTCCTTGCCATTTTTCTGAAAACTCTCTCATGTAACTATTCAAAGTTTTGATAAGAATAAAGCTGGCCCGATTATTCATACACCTTTTCCTAATATTTGTTATCAATCCTTTTCAATTTTTCTACATTGAAGTGTAATGTATTTGCAATATAGATTAGTGAATTGACTTGTTTCCTATTCTAGATTGTAGGGCATAACCATTTTGCAGAAATCTGCATGTTTGTTAGTAGAATTGTCATTATTTGTGGTGGGAACCCTAATAGTGATATTCAAGTTAGCCTATGTATTGGACAGTGAAAGACTTTGCAGAAATCATTAGGGTATGTGAAGTGGATATTAGTTTGAATCTTTGAGAAGTCTGAATCATATTTGGTGTATCACCTTTTAAGTTTGTTCATTCAATTTTAGTTAAATTTCTACCTTTTCCTCAAAAAAATTAGAAGAAATCAATAAATTATTGATACCCCAAATCTAATAGGAACCGACCTAGAATCCAGAGATTCCTTCTTAGTTAGAGTCCACCCACAACTCAGTAAGGTTTCCATTATTACTATGAAATATTAGTATGCCCTAATGCCTGAGTTAGGGAGATATTTTTTGGCCTTAACAATTTTTGGCATGCTCAGTGGGACTCCTTGTGATACATGAAAAAAATCCAAACAAGGAGCAGAAAAGAGTTTGAGTATTTGCAGTTATCACATACCAGGAGAGGAAGAACTTTGTAGAGAGAACCTAGGGGTCCAAAAGAGATTTCCTTCTAGCCTGTAGCAAGGGGTAGGAAGCCAGGAAGACCAAGGAAAATAATATCTGAAAGAAGTTATGCTCCTCCCACTTACTACCCTAATTTACCAGATTCAGATCAAGAATCTTTGGAAAGTCCTCTAGCACTTCAATTCTAAGTTGTTCTTGAACAACCAGCAAAAGAAGAAGAACCACCATTTTCAAATTCTATTGTAGTAGCACCAAGAATGGCTAGAAGACTACCATTTCAACCATTTGATCAAAGAAGCCCTTTGAGGATTGACAATCATAACAACATACTGTTGGCAGCCCTCAAAGGATTACCATCTTTCAGAGGAGAAGGACAAACAACAGTCATTGAGCACATCAAAGATGTTGCTTCTCTTACAACATTCATCATATCATGATGGAGGATGTAGATTTGAGGCCATTGGTTGCATTATTGAAGGGAAAAGCATTGGAATGTTCTGAACTCTCCGAGTTGGATCAATTGCTACATGGGATGCACTAGGTGAGGAGTTGTCTAAATTTTTTGAAGATAAATCTGACAATCTTTCTTTGGTGGAACAACTAACTACTATTAAAAGGGATCCATAAGAACAGATGAGTGATTTCAATCTCCAATTTCAAAAGGCTTAGAATAGGATTCCTACCATGGTAAGGTCTTCTACTGAATATGCATTTTTGTACTTCCTTAAAAGTCTAAATAGTGATATTTCAATTATGATCCAATCTATGGGGGGGACTTCTTTACCTCAAGCTTTTGATATTGCAATTAGGGTATAAAATAGCCTTATTCAAGCAGGGAAGATATCTCATAAGACACCTATGCCTTTCTTTCCTATCATTTAACCAAATATTCAATTGATTACCCCACCTCTAGCTCCATTACCATCTTATAAAAATGAAGAGATGATGCCCACTGCCCCTTCTAATGAGTTGCAAAGTATAAAAGACAGCCAACAAAAGATTGAGAGTTTATTACAAACCTTTGGAAATGAGTTGGTAATCCTTAAAAGGAAGCAAGCTCAAGGAAATCCAATAGCCCATACCCAAAATCAATTTTCTAGTTCTTCATCACAGTAGCCTAATTAGCCCATTTACCAAGGTAACAAGCAGCAATACCAAGGAAATAGCAATACCAATAGGAAGAATTGGAACCAAAGGCCTTATAGACCTTATAATCATGCACCTCTTAATAATGTTAGGGATATTGTTCCTAGCCAAAATAACCTAGCTGTTCATTATGAGTGGTGCTATCCTTGTGGGCAACCCCGCAATTAGTCTAAGTGTACTAATGGAGTTCTTAATCAAGCCCTAATGGTTCAAAGTGTGATTGATTCACAACCAATTGCATTTATTGAAGAGACTCAACAATAGCCAGATCTAACTACTCCAGATAAAACGTTTCTTAATTAGAAAGAAGAAGAGTTTTATGGAATGAGTAACGATTCACCTGTATCAACAAACACAAGAGCCAAGAAGAGAGATCTAGATTCAGAGCATTCAGATGCTAAGATTGCTGCTACAACTCAACCACCACTCATTCCCCCTATTTCTATTCTAAAAGATCACTCTTCTCTTGCAAAAAAAAGAACAACATCATCAAAAGAAAATTGATCAGACCATTGGTAAATCTCCTCAAAAGGTACAGTTTGTTGTTCCCTATAACATTGTTGATAATATGAAGAAGATAAATGTTTCTATTTCTATGTGGGATTCATTAGCCATTCCAGGGCAAGCATATTTACTTAAGGAAGAGTTGTCTAAAGGGATAGCAAGTTCACAGCAAGCCTTAAGCCGCCTTCAAGGAATATTTTGGCTAATTCAGGGGCTATAGATGGGCAGGGGACAACAATAAAGGATGGTACAAAATTTTCAAATGTTAAGCCACCTCCTTTTTATGTGTCCTTGATAAAAAGGGATAAATTAGTGCATACTTGTATGGTTGATAGTGGTGCAACCAACATAGTCATGCCTAAATAGATTGTAGATCTACTTAATCTGAAGTATGAACCTCTTGATAAAGGAGTTATTTAGTTAGATGGTTCATTAGTACACACTCCAGGTGTTGTTAAAAATGCAAGTTTTACCCTGCATGCTTGTCCCAATTTCTCTATTTTCCAAGACATCTATGTTATAGATCTGCCTCCTTATTTTGCCATGTGTTTATCTAGATACTTTACTGCAAAAATAGGAGGATATATTTCTCATCTAATTGGTCTCATATACTATTTAGAATGAGATATGGTACAAAAGTGACCATAAAATCAGAATTTTTGACCAAGGATCACATAGAGTTGTATATTCCAAGTTCCATTAATTCTAGTTGTGTGATCATAGATGTTGATGATCTTAAAGATAATATGGCCTTTGATACTCACATTCAAGGCACCCCTGATATTTTATTGGATGAATGGGTAGCTGGTAACACTTTTAACACCCAGGATAATGTTATTTATGATACTGGATTTGGTAATTATATGATTGAAGAATCAGATTCAGTTATTCCTAATTTGGTAAAACATCAAAGTGCCTATTTAGAAAAACCTAATAAACTCTAGGATTTATATTTTGATGGATCTAAAAACAAGGATGGAGCTGGTGCAGGGTTTATGCTTATGTCTCCAGATGGTGACAAATATTATGCTGCATTTAGATTGTTATTTATATGGTGACAAATATTATGCTACATTTAGATTTTTAATATGGACAGCAATGGGATCAATTGATTGGACAATTTGAGTATGTCTACAATGACACCATCAACCGGTCAACAAGCAAGAGCCCCTTTGAGATAGTAAATGGATTACATCCTAAAGGAGTATATGAGTTGAGAGACTTGAAGGATGGAGTAAAGACAAGTGGATATGTCGATGATTTTGCCTATGCAATGCAAGAGATATATGATACAATCAAGAAGACTTTGATAGACAACACCTTGAAACATAAAACCAAGGTTGATGAAGGTAGAAGAACAATTCAGTTCAATGTGGGTGACATGGTCATGGTGCATATTAACAAATCAAGACTTCAAAAGGGAGTCCCTTGCAAGTTGTAGATGAGAAGGATAGGTCCCTATCCTATCTTAGCTAAGTATGGTGATAATGCATTCAGAGTTGAGCTCCTGAAAGACAGTGGATGGTCACCTATTTTTAATATTGCAGACTTAGTCCATTACAAAGGACCACAATAAGATATGGATCAGAGTCTCAAAGAAGTGATTAGAGATGTGGAAGATCTCCAATAACCCCCTGCTACAATCATAGGAGATGACAATGTATTGGATACTAGAGTCTACAAACAGACTAGAACTAAAGCATACAAGGAACACTTAATAAAGAAACATGGTCAAACCAATGCTAATGAAATATGGGTAAAAGAATCAGAGTTCAAGAATATGGGGATTGATCCAAGCATCCTCAATCCAAGGGTGGATTGAAACTTTTGTTTTGGGGAGGATGGTTTAGGAGCACACCTAGGCTAACCTCCATAGTTAGGATGTTTTGGATTGTAATTAAAATTGGCCAAGTAAAGATAGGTTGTTTAATTTGGACCTTAGAAGGTCATTGCAATGTGGGATAGGTGAGTTAGTCATTAGGACTAAGGTCACCAAATTAGCCATTGTTAGTAGTTTTCAAATTCTTAGTGTTAGGAGTTTGAGTTAGAGTCTTCAATGTGTCTTAAACACATCAATGTTGTCATAGAGATGCCATAAGGCCATAAATGATCTTGGATCCTCAAAATGAATAGGTTAGAGGTCCTTAAACTTAGGGAGAAGGCATAAAGGAAAAGATGCCAAAAGTTGCTAAAAAGTTGCTATGACAACATTTGCAATAATTACAAATGTTGTATGCAACTCAATTACATAGGATTCCCTTGAAAATAGGAGTGGGGAATCGACCAAAAGTACCTATTATCATGGATATGGCATCTAATTTTACCCAAGACTTGAATCTCATGAGTAGTCATGCATTGTGAAAATTTTTGAATATTGAAGAATAGCTCTGCAACTCTATATTTCAGAAAAATCAGAGCATTTTGATGTGACAGTCATGTGTAATGTATTGAAAGAATAGATCTAGTGATTATTTAGTGTTCTTTAGATTGTTCTAATAATTTTTAATTTGATAGACAAGTTGATTAGAGTAGTTTTCATTTGTTGAATAAATTATTTTTAGTTTAGAGTCTCCATTGGTCCTGTCTTGACCAGTCAGTCGATTCATGGCTCCCACATGAAATCTAGCCATGGGAGAAACCTAAGGATGGATGTACATGTTAGGGGAGTTAGTAGTGTATATATTTTTAGGATTAGGAGTCTTAGGAAGATGGAGAGCTATTTTTACTACTAAGCCCTAGGCGAGTAGACAATGCCCGATTAGAGGTTTAGTGTTGAAGAATTAAAGACTTCTTGCAGGGTAGAGGAGTATTGTATGTGCCAAGTACAATTATAGATAGGGTATGGTCATATCTTGACCTACAGTGAGGATTGAATTCATACAAATCCATCAGACCAAGTTTTGACCAAGTTTTAAACTATGTTACAGACAGTCCTAGAAATTAGGCCTATTAGCCCTATTGGACCTAGATTGTATGAACCCTATGTATGGAGCGTCTAGGAGACTAAAACCTAAAAAATCATTTGTAAAATGATAAATGGTATCTAAATGAGGGTTTGGATTTTCAACTTCTTTAGGAAAGTTTTGAAAGAATTGGGAAAAATTCACTATAAAAGGCTACAAGGAAATAAGCCCAATTAGGCCTCTTGAAGACAAAAACTTGGACTCGACTGAAAATGGTTATGAGATACCTAAAAATGGATCCAAATGGGAGAAAATGGGATGTTTCTATGATGATGATCACCCCTACAATGAATAATGAATGCTAGAATGGATTTGGCACTTAGATCCTTCTAAGTGTAGTAGGAGAAGTGAAGAATTGAACTAACTAAAAGGTGTTAGTCTTTCAAGGTGAAGCACAAGGATTAAAACTCTTAGAGAAGAGTTTGAATTGGAATTAGTTAATCATCTAATCCAATCAGGACCTAGAGGAGATTAGGTTCCTATAAGAAACAAGCTAGGTCTCTTGGATGAAGTGCTAGCAAGCCTTGGAACACTTAAATCATATTGGTATCAGAGCTTGATTGAGATCACGCTTGTGGTGGATGTTTCAGCCTACTAAATTAGTTGGAGAGAATATGCCATTGGGATCAGTAGAAGAAAAAACCATGGTGATTGATGCTGAGTTAGCTAAAAAGGTGGATGAGCAAGAAGAAGACAACAAGTTGTTAAGAGAAAGGTTGTCTCAAATAGAGCAACTCTTGGGAGAAGTCCAAGACAAAGATGATAAGATGAAAGATAAGATAGATTAGAAAGAAGAAGAATAAGCAAGGGAAAAGGGATTGGATTTAGAAGAGGAAGCTCCAACCCCTGACCCTATCAATGACCAATAACCCTTCTTAAAGTCATTGAAGGCTTTAAGTGGAAAAGCTTTGGAGGGCGTACCACTTTTTAGTGGACAAATGGATCCAGATTTAGTTGTGGATTGGATTGAAAGTATAGAGAACCATTTTGAATGTGATGGTATCACAGAATCCCAAAAAGTGAATGTGGCCAAGTCAAGGTTGAGAGGATATGCTCTCACATGGTGGAAGTTTGTTCAAACTAAAAGGGAGAAAGAAGGAAGGAGTCCTATAGTCTCATGCAAGGGCATGGTGACTAAGTTCAAGAAGATTTACTTACCTGATGATTATGAGGTTCAGCTTAATAGAAGAAGACATAACCTCAGACAGAAATATTTGGATGTCCAAGCATACACCGAAGAGTTCCAAAAGTTGTGCTTAAGGTCAAACTAGTTAGATATTTGAATGCACTCAAGTGGTCTATTAAAGAAGACACAAGTCTTGTGAACTTCAAAACCATTCACCAATGTTACCAAATGGCCTTGAAGATAGAGGAGAAGGAAAAAGAAAAAAAGAGAAAACCTCCAAAGGAAGAGGTAAAGGAAGGGATAGTAGAGGATCAAGAGGTGGCTATGGTGGAAGAAGTTAAGAATCAAGAACACAAGGAGAATTCAATTACACTGAGCAGCAAGAGGGGAGTTGTAGTAGAGGTGGTAGAGGAAGGAACTCAAATTTTAGAGGAAGAAGTGGTGGACAAGGAAGAGGCAATTACTTTGCCAATATCAAATGTTATCATTGCAACTAAATGGGACACCCTGCCTATAGGTGTCCATACAAGGGTATTACTTCTGAAGGAGGTAACATGAGAACTAATTTAGTTCATGGAGAGACAAATGTAGCAGAGACACACTCCGAGGCACCACTGAATTCCAAAGAAGGTGAGAACCTCATGATGAGGAGAACATTGATCAAGGATTCGGTTAAAGAAGAGCTAACCCAAAGAAGGTCCCTATTTATAATCAAATGTAAGGTGATGGGAAAAGTATGTAGAGTCATTGTGGACTTAGGTTCTACTAAAAACATTGTGTCAGAAGAAGTAGTCAGCAAGTTAGGGATGACAAGGATACCTCACACCCATCCTTACAAGGTCACATGGCTCAATAAGGGACAACATGTCTTAGTCAATGAGAAAGCTTGGGTGGAGTTCTCTATAGGGAGATATAAGGGCAAGGTTCTATGTGATGTGCTACCTATGGCTGCATGTCACTTGATCCTAGGTAGACCATGGAAATTTGACTGCCAAGCTGTCCATGATGGACTGAAGAACTCCTATACATTCAAGAAGGACAAAGTAACTTTCAAAATCCAATAATTATTAGATGATGCAGATGTGAAGACACCAGGTCCTAATGTTCTTATGGTGAGTGAAAAAGAATTCATAGAAGCCATGGAAGAAGGAGAAGGAATTGGATATGCATTGGTGCTAAGGCCAAGAGAAAAGAATGAAGAAAAATGAGACAAGAAATCAGAGATACCTAAGGAGATAAAAAGCATGTTGTAGACTTATGAAAGCATAGTAAGTGATGGACAACCATCAACATTACCCCCAAAAATAGCCATAAGTCATAGGATAGACTTCATACCCAAAGCTACCCTACCTAATAAGGCAGCTTACAAGATGACCCCTCAACAAAATGAGGAGATTCCTAGGAAAATAGAAGAACTCCTTAACCAAGGCCTTATCAATAAAATCATTAGCCCTTGTGTAGTACCTACTATCCTAGAACCAAAGAAAGGAGGAACATGGAGGATTTTTATTGATTCAAGAGCCATAAACAAGATAACCATTAGGTATAGGTTCCCCATACCTGGGATTGAGGACGTAATGGATTGTCTAGGTGAAGCCAAGTACTATAGCAAGATAGACTTGAAGAGTAGGTATCACCGAATTATGATACATGAGGGAGATGAATGGAAGACAACCTTCAAAAGCAATGAAGGTTTGTATGAATGGCTTGTCTTGCCATTTGGACTGTCTAATGCCCCCTCTACAGTCACGAGGCTCATGAATGAAGTCCTCAAAGACTACATTGGAAAATTTGTAGTAGTATATCTTGATGATATACTAATTTATAGTAGGACAAGAGAGGAACATCTTCAACACCTTGAGATTGTCTTCAAGAAGTTGCATGAAGAAAAGTTGATGATCAACTTGGAGAAATGTGAGTTCATCAAAATAGAGCTAGTATACCTTGGGTTTGTTCTCTCTCTCATGGAAATTTGAAAATGGAAAAAATTAAAATGGAAGCCATCATGAATTGGCCTACTCCAAGGACAATAACAGAGGTAAGAAGTTTTCACGGCCTTTCTCAATACTATAGGAAGTTTATAAGGAAGTTTAGTGCTATTTGTGCTCCTATGTTAGACACAATCAAAGGAGGAAAGAAGACTAAGTTCATGTGGAATGAACAAGCCACTAAGAGCTTTGAGTTATTGAAAGAAAAGATTTCTACCCAATCTTTCTTAGTCTTTCCAAGCTTTGAGAAGATTTTCACCATTGAGTGTGATGCAAGCAATGTGGCTATTAGAGTTGTCCTAAGGCAAGAGGGCAAAATAGTAGCATTTAATTCAGAAAATTTGAGTGAAGCCAAGGTAAAAGCACAATAATCTATCACCCTTTTACAAAGGAAAAGGACACCAACACCAAAACTGTAAAACTTCAAGGGCATAAAATTCACATTTCTATTGAGAATTTGAAGATGATGTAAACTGATGAAATGTGTGAAATAGGCTGAATTATATGCCTAAAATTTTTTAAAAAAAATTGAACCAAAATTAATATGTTTTTTGAAATTTTAAGGTCTATTTTCCATTTCGTGAAAAATATTGTAAATCAGGGTGTTTACTTCCTGCCAAATCATTATAAGTAAAACATTAGTTTTTCCTCCAATTTCAAAATATCTTTTATATGACATGTATAACTAGTGCCAAAAAAAAGAAACAAGTTTTTTCGATGTATACTTTTCCTGTTATAAGTATTCAAAGTTGAACTTAGTTGAAATCAACCATTTTTGTCTCCTGCCATTTTTCCCCTATCAAAACTATACCAAAAACCAAATAAATTACATATTATTGAAGAGGACTCAATGACTTCCAAAAGCTTTAGTATTTTTAGTATTTAGTATTTTTTTATATTATCTGAATCAACGACTTCCAAAAGATTTAATAATCTACATGCAGTTTTTAACAAATTTGTTTAATGTTATGTAGTCAAAACAACATAAAAATTATATGTCAAGAATCATAGTTTTGAGATCTAGAAAAGGGTACTTTTAGTTTTTTGACATTGGTTAGTTTTAGTAGAGAAAAAACTAGCAAAAGTGGCAACTTGATGATTTGGTGTGTTTTTGGAGGTTTGGTTTCCAACAAGGCATGCCACCTAGGATGACTCGACCAAGTATAACTTGGCCAAGTACTACTCATCTGAGGGTGACTCAGCCTAGTCTACCTAACTAGCGGCCACCCGCGAGTGGTCACGTGGGCGACCCACCCTTTCAATTTAAAAGGTATATGTAAAAGTTGTTTTTAAAAAAAATAAATACTGGTACAATGAAAAATTTGATGGAGATGAATGAGGAATCACTTGTCAGTCAAATTGTACCAGAGCACCTGATATCTGACAGCACTATTAAATTTCATGTCAAAAACATGTGGAAAGAATATTTTGAGGATAAAACTTTGGTGGGAAAAGCACAATTGTTTGCAAAGTAAAAGAAATAATAATTGAAAATTTGCAAGATGCATTGAACATTGTTAATAGGACATATCATGGAGGATCTTATTCAAATACTACTAGAAGAGCATTGATGACTATGATTACCAGTAAGAGATTGACACGCAGAAATCAAGTTTGAGCAGTTTCTGATTTACTCAACGTATCTCAAAGAATTGTTTAGAGATATATTAGGAAGAGAAATGTGTTGGATATGAACATTGAAAAGAATTGGGTACAGATTTGTAGAGTTCCTCGAAAAGACAAAATTTCTGAAGATGTAAGAAGCTAAGTCATTGAATTTATGACCAACCACTCTCATGTTTCTTTCAATAGAAGGGACACTATAGAGATTAAAGATGAGGATACGGGTATGAAGATTTCACATCCAAAACATTTTGTCGATACTACACAAAGTGAACTATTTGAAACATTCAAACAAGAATTTTCAAATGTGAAAATAGGTCAGAGAATGTTTGAGATGTTGTGTCCTTTCTTCATGTGCATAAATAAGGTTCGTGAAACATGTTGTTGTCGAAATCATGTTGAGTTTCACTTATATTTGCAGTCATAAAAAAAGGTCATGGCAGTACTTAATCTAGATATGGTTCCTGGAAGTACAACAAAATTTGTGAAATCCATTTTATGTGATAAGTCATAAGACTTTGATGAATTCAATGTCCAATGTATAAAAAATGAATACAATGATTGTAGAAATTTACATAAATTTCCTTTACAATTTGATAATATTGATGTTACAACACCAGTCTAGTGGAAGAGATTTGAATATGAGAAATACGAAACCAAGACAGGACTAGAATAAAAAAAA
>MU226176.1:252909-284676 GCA_018584345.1 Thuja plicata
TATATATATATATATAATGACATGTAATAATATACAAATGTCTAGATATAGATCAACATATAAACGATAAAAAATACATGTACAGTTTATCAACATAACAATGTAAAGGGACCTATAAATATCAATGTATCAACGTAAAAAAACACATGTACATAGATCAATGTAAATGTCTAGATGTCAACATAAAACATGCATGTAAAAATGTACAAATGTCTAGATATAGATCAACATATAAAACATAAAAAATACATGTACAACATCAACATAACAATGTAAATGGACCTGTAAATATTAATGTATCAACCTAAAAAACATGCATGTAAAAATGTACAAATATCTAGGTATATAGATCAACATAACAATGTAAATGGACATGTAAATATCAATGTATCAATGTATCAAAGTACTATCAATGTAAAACAAATGTGCACATATATAATATAGATCTCTCATGTGTAAATATAGATCAATAACCACCATGATCGCCACTCTGTGTAGGCCTATGTGGATCATCATCTTGCTATACCTGTGTCTGTATATGTACAAATATGTATAACAATTTTAAAAAAAAATTAATTAATATATTTATCCAGACCAAGCTTAAAATGAATAAACTATTTAAAAATAATTTAAATTAAATTTTACCTCTATATCCTAATGAAATGGATCAATAGGCTCCTCTAAATATCCATATGTAGTGCCCCTCATAGTGTCTTATACATGGTTCAATTCAATTTAAAATATATATAGTTAAATTTATATATATCAATGGAATTTATATAAATAAATTAAATACAAAATTACTTGATTGTTCTTGAATCTTGAAATTAAATGGTTTCAAGTGTACTTTCTGTAATGCACGTCCAATGTCAGATAAATTAGAAGAATGTAAGGACACTATCTCAGGATCAATGCCCTCATCCATAAGAAAATCTGAGAATCCAATGTGAAATCGGGTGGTCATAGGTGTCTGATATAGGGGAGCCTGTGTATGCTATTGAGGCGGTGTAAGATCATCCACACTCTGTCGTGGAGCTATAGGATGTATCTGGACATCCTCCTATCTGGAGATACCTGCCTCTGCATCTCCTCATCCTCGACTGCTACATGTGGAGGATCTCAAGGCCTGCTCTCCTCGAACAAATGCAAAAATATCACGTGGAGGAACCCCATGTGTCATAGAAATGTGCTAGTAACCTACAAGGAGATCACTAACTAAATTGGAGCTCATGTCACACAGACAATCCTCTGGTAGCCGTAATATCTCATATGGAGTGGGAAGATCATATTGGATGTATGGATCGTAAAATAGACTAGAAGGTTCAACGCCTGTGCTCATCCAGGATTTGAGCATGTACCTACCCACACGATCAGATGAAAATGCATCGACCTGAGTCACGATGGTGGCAATGCTAGAAAACATATCTACGCATGCATCCTTAGCAGCAACCTGTCCAGCTCTAGTGCAGGTCTCCAAACCTTTTGGAAGAACCAAAAGGTTTTGACCCACCAATATCCTCTTACTAGGGGGCTGTGGTGAATAAGGTCATCTACACTTATCCTGGTAGCTCCCCTGACCCTGACCAGCATGTGGAGGTAAATATGTTAAATCAACATCATAACCTAAATAGAACTCTAAAAACAATTGTTTACAAAAATATAAGGGCACCTCATCCTTTTGGGGCCACATATGATGGGCCACCAATCATCTAGGATATATAAAAGGAGCTACTAACTGATCTATACATTTTGTGACCCTATATTGTCTAACCACTTTCTTTTCTATGTAATGGGTCCCAAAAATGTTCTTAACCTGAGTAACAGTAACATCCCCATCAACTTCCCTCCAACCGATAGTACCTGTAACAGTGCTAGATAGGCTATAGTAAAAAGAATCAATAGATGAATCATCATATAGATTCTATGATTCAGCCTTCTGAATCATACTCATCAACTCTGTACGAATGGAAATCAATTTCTCCCTATTAGGGAGGGTAGCACTATTCTGCAACATCCTCTCTAGTGCATCTAGAGCGGCATGCATCCTCGTGATAATCTCTTGTCTATGACTGTCACAACTCTGTGGGGTATCATGGTGGCCTGACTACCATGAATGCTAGGGTCTGAACCAGTAGAACCCATGTGATGTAGAAATGTAATACCTAGAGATAAAAAGTGCACTCACTACAAGTGGGCACATACATGTGTACATTCAGTAGGAAATCAATTTAAATATACATGTACATGTGTTGAAAAAGAACATGTTTTTAAATTAAAAAATTTAAAAATATCTAGATCTACATACATATTTAAATTTTAAACAAATTCAATTTACATCTTCAACATGAAACATTTTTTTAAACAAAAGTTCAGAAATTTTAAACAATAAAAATTGCACACATGTACATGTATTAACATAAATATCTGTACATAATATATGTATGTCCATCTGAACAAAAATATTCATGACATCCTCTTAAGCATAAATACATCAAAAAAAGATTCCACATGTACATAACTTTTAAGTGATTTTAAGATTTTAATATATACAAATTGATTTATGTAACCTAGTATGTAAAACTTCTAGGGTTTTTTTATGTACTAATATTGAAACTTGTGTATGTAATAAAAATGTCTAGAATGATCAAATTATGACAAAAATATTTTTGGCACGTTCTCAAGTAATAAATATAGTCATATATATTCTAAATTAATTCCCTACATAATGATTGCTTTGGATGACTAAAGACTAATTAGATTCATGAAACAATTTAGTTATGCTTCTAGTTTACATTTTGGTTGAATTATATGATTTTAGGCTTTTAAGTTTACATATAAATTTTTCATAATTTTAGATTTGGGTTTGTGTTTATGTTTCAAAATTTTGGATTTGGGTTTGCATTTATATTTCAAAATTTTGGATTTGGGTTTGCGTTTATGTTTCAAAATTTTGGATTTGGGTTTGCGTTTATGTTTCAAAATTTTGGGTAAATTAGGTGTAAATTTGATTTTGCATTTAATTTTGGGTTTGTGTTTAAATGTTTTTAAATAACATCAATTCTATTCAAGCTAAAAAAAAATTATTTCTAGAAAATGAAGAAAAAAAAAATGACATTATAATGCTAGGTAAAAAAAATTCTTTTAACATATATTCATAAACACAGTAAAACATTTTATAAAAAAAAAAAAAAAAAAAAAAAAGGGACCTACTTGGAACTTGGACGAGTTTTCTTCCTCACCTCCACACGCTGAATCTTAGCCCCTCAAGGTGCAAATGAGGGGCTAGTAGGCTATTTTGGGGTTTTTAAAATGCTTCGTATACTTGGCTGAGTAGCTCTTGGCTGAGAGTCCCAGGCCATGTAGGCACCACTCAGTGCCACATGGCACCCACATAAACTTGGTCATGTGGGAATCGGTCAAGTCCTACTTGGCTGAGTATAACACAAATGAGTGCCTAGAATTGTCCTTAGGGGTAACAGGTTATTGTGCTTTTACCTTGAACTCGATGGAAAAACCTTAAAATAATCCATCAGTGTTGATCAAGATTGAAGGAAGGTGGAAGGAAATTAGGTTGAAACCCTATTCCTATCAAAAATAATAGTTTGGGAGCATAGTTGCTTGAATTGATCCTATGGATGAACAATTGTGTAGAGAAGGATTGAGGAAAGTTTAAAGTTGGTGGAGAGATCTAGTTGGAGTAGAGGAACCATAGGAGTTTCCTCTAGTTAAGGTAGAGAGAAGTACCCTAGAAAGGTCACAAGAAAGGCCTTAGGAAGAGAACAAAATATCTTAGGAGTTAGAGCTCCCCATCAAACCCCCTTGGACTTGGAAAATCCTTTAAAAATGTTATTAATCTATCATGAAAATGCAATGCAATGCAACTAACTGCCACTAGATTTTTGTGGAAGAAATGAAATAGAGATATATTTTCATCATTTGGAATTTTGGAACTAGGATAGAGTACAATCATCAATTACCACATCAAGATAATATGAATACCGCTTTCATCACTTTTGTAACCATTTAGAAACTATCACAACCCTCACTAGTTGAATGATCAACTATGGGAGCATGAATACCGCTTTCATCGCATTCAATGTTGCAATTGGATTTTGGTATTAAGATATGGGTGATCCAACAAAGCTATGTCCCACTTTAGGCATGAAGAAAAATCACGCGGATGAATTTTTTTCATTTTTGACCCCTTCGAGCAAATGGGGGTGTTCACGCGAAAGGAAAAAACCCCTTCGCACAAACTAGATGAAATAGGGGGTTTGCTCGAACTAGACGCAATTTCAGAGAACCTTGCAAATGACCAAAAAATAAGCAATTTGCACAAATTTTCCATGGGGGGTTCACTCGAATGGGTTTCTCTTTAACACCCTTCGCTAGAAGGGGTGTTCGAGCGAACCCCCTAAATTTGGCCTTTTTCTCCAAAGCCAACAAATTTGTGCAAATTTTTTCCCTTTGAAGGTCTCAATCAAGGACCTAATAAAAAAATATTCTAAAACCCAAATGGAAGATTATTCTACTCAAAACAAGCTTTACAATGACTATGATTTTAATATGTATTGAGTTCAATGTGATTATCTAATTTTTAGTTTAATTAAACACAGGTTGTCTAGCCATTTAGCAACCTCTCTCTTTGACGCTTCGGGAAAAATAGTAAATTAGGAAGAAAAAAATTAAAAAATATGTAAGAAAAGAGTATTTGTGTTATCTTTCTATGAAAAAAATAAAAAATGAATTTTGATATATACTGACCAAGTTAGAGTGATCCAAGTGACCTTATGTCTAAATTATAGTTACAATCACTTCAAAACTTAATAAAGTATGCAATATTGACCCAAAATGAATGAGACCAATTGCATCCTTTAGATATTGAAGTTAAAAAAATAACCTTGAAAGAATTACATCATTATCATATTTTGAAAAAAAAATTATGTTGATCCAAGTGACAGTCACTCCTTTAAAACACTATTTTTTCACACAAACCACTTTTCAAAGGGGAAGGAAAATTGAATTTCTATAAATTTTAATTTTTTTTAAACATATTTAGAAACTATAAAGAAAAATCTAAAAGACTCTAGTTTACATCATCTTCAAATTCCTAATAGTTTTACGGCAACAGGTGTTCGAAAGTGAATTTTTTTGTCAAAATGTTGATCTCAGTGTCAAAGTTGGCTAAAAAGTGGGACACACTATTGTGGGACTACATATGGAAGATTGAAATATCCAAGATATCCATTTATGTTTAAAAAAACAATGGTTCTTTGATGACCATGTCCTTAGACGAATTCACACAAGTTGGTGGATCTTCCTCAAAATAGTCACACAAAGTCAAGAATATATCATGTCTTCATCATCGCCAATCTAGTCGAAACATCATCAATTAGCTAGAAAGACATGACTTGAAAATTCAATTAATATCATCAAAATATTCAAGTTTTTTTTATTGTATCAATATTTTCAATAGAATTCCACACATTTTAATCATTTAGGTTTTGTCAATTTTTAATCATGATACTAAGGTCATGAAGCTCACAGATCCAGTTGCAAGATCGAATGCTTGGTTTGAACAATGATATCCATCAAAGGTTAAAAAATATCTCCCCTCTAAAGTTGTAAAAATTTCTTCTATCATGTGACCAAAAAGTAGCGCTTATCGAATCCATTTATATCAAAACCAATGCTTTGCCCCTAATTGAAAATGAGACCATGCGTAAAATCTTGGGCAAATGAAACCTAGTATGTGATAATGCAACTTAGAAACTTTATTATGACTAAGCACAAATGACAGATGCAATGAGGATATACAAATGGGATGATGAAGAGGCAATATGTATAAATGCAACTAGGAAAGACCTAAGAGATCAAAAAGTGCATGTTTGTAAGGTTTTTACCTTTTGAGGTTTATTGCCCTTTTTTCTCTTTTTTTCCCATTTTTCCTACCAAGGCGCCTATTGCTAGGTTTTAACCAAGGCACTTTTCTCTATTTCATTTTTTTTTCCTTTGATTTTTTTTTTGATATCATCAAGGTGCCTATTTGCTAGGTTTTCAGCAAGACAAACAATTTTTTATTTTTGAATGTTTTTTCTTTCTTCATGCTTAATTTTCCTCTTTTTATGATTTTATGCTTTTCCATTGTTTTTTGCATTTTTTATCTTTCTCATTTCTATTGGATTTTGAACTTTTCTCAATTTTTTGGGTTTTGAAAATTTCTCATTTTTTTTTGAACTTTTATCATGTACAAAGAATGATACTAAAATCAATGGATACACACTCCTCTAATACTCTTTCTTCCTATACTCTTTCATCTGATCAGGTCTAAAACCTCTTTAAATGGATGTTGTTAATAGGTTCTTGCAACTCATCACCACCACAATCAGCTAGCTTGTATTTCCCCATTCCAAAAGAAGAAGTAATTACAAAAGGTCCAAGCCAATTTGCCTCCCATTTTCCTTTCTTTTCTCTCTTTGCTTGGTTTTTAGGGTTTTCTCTTAACACTAAGTCTCCCACTTGAAAGGTTCTAGGATTGATATGCTTGTTGTAATTCCTTGAGATTCTATTTTCAGACACTTTCAAATTATCATAAGCTTGTGTTAGATGTTTCTCCAACACTTCCAATTGTTGAAGTTGGGCAACCCTATAATCCTCATCATTAATTAATCCTTGTAATGAAACTCTTAAGGATGGGATCTCATCCTCTAAAGGTAGAAAAAAATTTGTCCCATAAACCAAAGAAAATTGTGTAACTCCTCTTGGTGTTTGAATGCTTGTTCTATAGGCCCATAATTCTAGGTTTATTTGGATGTGCCTATCTTTTCCTTACTTTTCAACTGATCTTTTCAATATTTTGAGGATACCCTTATTTTTAGCTTCGGCTTGTCCATTACCTTGAGAATAGTAAATGGAGGAAGAATGGTGTGTTATATGGAAATTCTCACATAATTCATCCACATATTTGTCCTTGAATTGTTTCCCATTGTTTGTGATGATGGAATGAGGAATACCATACCTACAAATGATGTGATTGAGGATAAACATTGAGATTTGTTTTCCCATTGTAGTTGTAAAAGATATGACCTCTACCCATTTTATAAAATATTTTGTTGTTGTGATGATTTATTTGTGATGATTGGAAGAAGGTGGATAAATCATTCCAATAAGATCAAATCCCCATTGGTAAAATGACCATGGTGTAATGAGTGGGTGTAAATCTTATGTAGGCACATGGATCATATCTCCATGATATTGGCATTTTGAACACACTTTAACAAAGGGGAAAGCGTCCTTTTCTAAGGTTTTCCAAAAATACCCCATACGAAGGATTTTCTTGGCTAGGTTTAACCCACTCGAAAGAGACCCACAAATACCCTTGTGAACATCTCTTAAATATAAATTTGATTCCTTGTCCTCTAGACACCGAAGTAGCATTCTGTCAAGACCTTTACAATACAATGTGTCAGATAGGATAGCGTAACGAGTTGTTTGGCGTATGAAATGTCATTTTTGGGCATGATTTTGGTCTAAAGGTAAAAATTAGTCTTTGAGATAGGTATAAATGGGTCCATACCAAGATGAGTAATGTCCATTTAGAAGGAAAATTATTTGAGTTTTAGGTAGGTCAAAAGTTGTTTTCACCAACTCTTCGACCAAGAATTCATACCTCGCATTTTGATTAGGCATTTGAAGTAAAGAAGCCAAAGTAGCCATAGCATCTGCTACTCTATTCTTATCCCTTGGGATTCGCTCAAATCCAACTAGGAAAAATTATTTCTTCCAGCCATCTACCATCGTTTTATTGGGCATCAATTCTTCATCCTTAGTTTGATACTCATCATTAATTTGATTGATGACCAATTGGAAATCCCCATATACTTGTAGTTATGTGATGTTCCATTCTAAAGTCATTTTAATGCTTATGACTAAAGCTTAGTGTTCTACAATATTGTTGGTGCATGGGAGAAAAATTTTGTAAGACTTAGGAATGGTGTATCCTTGTGGTTTAATTAATAGAATTCTGGTTCCTAAACCATGTTGACTGTAGGATCCATCAAAATATAATTTCCATGCTTTGGCTTCAACATTGAATATCTCTAAAGCTATAAATTCTACTTGAATAGGATGTGTAGAAACTAAAGGATTTTCAGCCAAATGATCAGCTATGACTTTTCCCTTGATACCTTTTTGGTCCACATACTCAAATTCAAATTTACTAAGTACCATTAGCCATTTAGCAATTCTTCTTGTAAGGGATTTTTTGCTAAGCAAATACTTTAATGGATCAATTTTGGGAATCAACTTAACCTTGTGTATCAGCATGTAATGGTTTAGTTTTTGTGAGGAAAAAACTACCGCTAGACAAGCCCTCTCCATGAAGCTATAATTCAAATCATACTTGATCAGGAATCTACTTAAGTAATAAATGACTCTTTCTTTTCCCTCATCATCCTCGTGTGCCAATGAATCCCCTAATGATCTCTCTATTGCTAAAATGTATAATAGTACTTGCATTTTCCTTTTATGGGAGCCATCAAAATGGGTGGATTTACCAAGTATGTCTTCAATATGGTAAAAGCTTGTTCACATTCATCATCGCACTTAAAAATGGTATCCTTATGTAGAAATATTGTAAAAGAGTGACATGTTTCCACTAATTGAGAGATGAATCTTCCAATATATTGAATTCTTCCTTGGAGTGACCTCATTTTACTAATGTTTTGGGGATTTTCTATTTCCATGATTGCTTGCACTTTTTCTAAATCCACTTGTATCCCTTTTGCTGAAACTATGTAGCCCAATAGCTTGTCAAATTCAACAGAAAATGCACATTTCTTTGGATTTAACCTTACTTTAAATTTCTCAAATCTTGTAAAAATATTTTCTAGGATAGATAGATGGTCTTTTCTTTCATTTGATTTTGCTAAGATATCATCTACATAGTCTTCTAGGAAAGTATGCATAATGTTGTGAAAGATGGTTGTCATTGCCATTTGATAGGTTTCTCAAGCATTTTTAAGGCCAAAGGGAATAAAATTCGAACAAAAAGTACCCCAAGGGAAAGTGAAAGAATTCTTTTATTGATCCTCAGGTGCAATTCTAATCTGATTGTAGCCACTAAATCCATCCATGAATGAAAACATAGAATTTACTTCTGTTAAATATATTATAGCATCAATGTTAAGTAATGAAAAATCATCCTTATTGCAAGAAATATTAAGGTCTCTAAAATTCATGCATACTCGAATGGATTTGTCATGTTTAGTAACAGGTACAATATTAGAAATCCATTCTTCATAAGCTATGACTCTTATCAAGCCAACTTTTAGTAACTTTTCCAATTCTGCCTTAACCAACAAAGCTACATGGGGATGCACTTTTCTCAACTTTTTCTTCACAGGTTTTATGTCGGGCCTCACATTAAGGTGGTGCATTATGAAACTTGGATCCAATCCTTACATGTCTGCATATGACCATGCAAATTTTATTTGCTTTTCATGAAAGAATTCAATAAAATCCTTCCTTTCTGTTGGAGTTAATGATGCTTCTAAATGAATAAGCTTAGGTTCCAAGTTGGTTCCAATGCTGACCTTTTCTATTGGTTCAATGAGGATAGGAGATATCTTGTTTTCATGTTCAGGTAAAGTATGCAATCTCTCTTCCTTAGGTGCCATAGTTGGGTTTTCACCTTTGGAAACATCCGTTATTTTTACTTTTTTGGGGTCTAGTACTGCCACGTGGTCGTTTGCACCACTAGACCTTTTCATTTTTTAACTTTTTTTTATAATTTTATTTTGTGGATTAAGATATTGGACCCTTGCCTCTATCATCTTGTTTGGATTGAATTCATTGGTGGAAGATGGCTCAATCGCGTTAAGGTATTGGGCCATAGTATTGTCATTGGGAAAATAGAGTAGGTCATTAGGTTGGGTTATGTCCCTATATATGAGTACAAGATGAAGAAGGGCTAATGAATAATAATGAAAGTTTCTATTTCAAGGGTTCAAGGACATGACTTCATTGGAGGGTTCATACATTGTATCGCTTAATTCAATAACATGTGCTTGCTCAAGGTGTTCCATGGAAGTAGGATCAAAATTATCTTCACTAGACTCCTCATGGATTTCCATGGGAAAGAATGCATGTGGATTAAATCTAAAATTTTAATCACCCCCCATGAAGGTACCCAAGGTTCACCTATCCATTGGTTGTCACTAGATGCTTTTCCTACATTTGATTCTTGAGAAACAATTAGTACATGTGTAGAACTCAACCCTTGATCCATGTTGGCTTGAATTTTTGGATTAGGTATAGTAGCATAGGTATGAATAACATCCACTCTTTATCATGACAAGAATCTTCAGATAGGGAATCCCACTCATATTCTCCAGAGTCATCTTCACTCTCAGATTGTAACATGTGTACATGCTCATAAGCATCATGCCTAGAACTTGAACCACCTTCTTTCTCTTGATACCCTATTCCTTATTTTTCATCCTTTGACCTCCAAGGAGGTTGGATAGGTTATAGAAAGCCTTTATTTATGATTCCTAAGGGTCCTCTTCCAGTATACCCCATCTTTCAAATTATTTTAAATCCCTTTCCAAATTGATCAGTTTGGATGGTGACATGTTGAACTCTTTCAATGGGATTATTTGAAGTATCCTCATCTTTATAAAGCCATTGTAAAACTTTGTTATCTTACTTTTCCATGTCTGATTGATCACTCTATCTTACAAAATGAGAGTTGTATTTTTTAGGTGTATGAGAATTTGAAGGTTTCCCATGTGTCTTTGGGGAAGCTGGTAGATCAAATAGGGAAACAAAATATCCACCACTCCTTTTGAATTTATTTTGCATTGTTTTTCAAATTTATGCATCATCTCACTCATCTTTTGATAGTTGTTCTTTTTGGTTTGTTCTGTTTCATCCTTAGTGGGTCTTGAAATTTTTTCATTAGGTGTATAATCTTTGACTGAATTTTCATTGGAACATTGACCCTCATAGCTAATTTTCTCTTTTCCCTTAGTTGATGTAGGTAAGTTAGATTCATTAGGACTTGAAGTAGATGTAGCATTTAATGTTGAATTAGGACCTTCCTCTTTGGTTTCCTCAATGATGACACTAGGAATAAATCCTTCCATATTATGTGGAATAAATAACTCATGAAGAGGTTTCACCATATTGAAATATTGAAAGGGATTAGAATCTCCTCCAATAGTTATTTCTTCATTCATGAATGGAAACTTGATACATTGATGATAGGTCGAAGGTATCGCCTGCATCTCATGAATCCATGGCCTTCCCAATAAAATATTATAAGTTAATTTTAGGTCAAGGACTTGACAAATGGTATCTTTCTTAATAGGACCCACTTGAGTGGGAAAAAACCACCATTCCTTTAAAAGATCTTTCCTCTTCATCATAAGCTTTTAAAGTGATTTTTTTCTTCAAATCAATAGATGACTCATATAACCCTAAAGCTTTGACTAGGTTCAAGGTACAAATGTTGAGACCGACTCCTTCATCAATGAGGACTCTCTTAACACGGTGTTTTTGAATCAAAACCTCTATATGCAAGGGGATATTTTGAGGATGGTTAATGGACATGTCATCTTGTTCTAAAAATGATAAGCAATGAGGTACTCTGAGATGACCCACCATGTTTTAAAACCTTTCTTCTTCCAAATTTTTAGGAATGATAGTTTCCACAAGAGCTTTCTCCAAGATTTATTTGTGATAAGGGAAAGTTTTAATAGCTCCAAAATGGAAATTTGTGCTAGAGTCTTTTATAGTTGATCCACTAGACTATAAGACCTTGTTGACGAAGATGCTTGTTTAGCAAAAGTAGTTACTTGTAAGGAACAAAAGTTCTAGGGGTATTTCCTTGTAAGGTAATTCTTGCTACATGCCCCCTAGTAACAACATTAAAGGTCTCCTTTTTAGGTTGTTCCATTATTACCACAACATTGATAGTACTATAATGTCTGGATAGGGCATTAATAATATTGGGATAACTATGGGAAAAGTTAAAATTATTATTACCTCTTGAGTTGTTTCCATTGTCACCTTCATTGTTAGCATTGGAAGATTCACCTTTCTCATGCTTGAAGAAATGAGTTTTGAATGTCCTGTGATCTTCATTGTTTTGAGGTCCTTCCACTTTAATCACACCATTGTCAATAAGGTGTTGCACCACATGTTTTAGGCACATGCAATAATTTATCTTATGTCCTCAATTTCTATGATATTCACAATGATTGGATTCACTCCACCAAGATGGTTTTACTTGTGGTTCGTAGGCTTGAGCCCTAGGTAAGTCAATAATCTTATTTGCAATGAGGGTTCTCAATGTATTTTCAAGCAGTTCACCCAATATTATGAAATTCTTTCTAGGTGATGGAGCAAAGAAGGGTTTAGGCTTGTTGGCCTCTTGATTGTTCCCAAAGTTGTTATTGTTGTTATTTGAAAGGAACTTTGGGTGCTTGACTTAAATTATTATCTTGATTGGATCCTCTTGTAAGATTAAATGGAGTGCCCTTCAAATTGTTCACTTCCACAACTCCATCATTAACCACACCTTTGTTATTATTCTTTATCAAAAATTGGTTGTTGTTAGGAGGAGCCCTATTTTGATTATTGTTGGAAGTATTGTTGTTAGCATTCTTATTATCCTTGTAGAGTTTGAGTTCTCCACTTTTGACTAATACTTCCTCTATAGTAACTCCATTTTTTATCATGTTTTGGAAAGACTTGGGGCATTGTAACCTCAACCGATAATTCATTTCATTGTTCAAGATATTGACAAAGATGTCCATCTTTTTCTTTTTGGGCCTGCTTCGAGGATATCTAGAAAATACCATTCTCCATATTTGTAGGAAAATTATCCTTCCCCCTCATGTTGTTTGGTACTACATAAATTAACCATCATGAGCTCATGTTTGGTATTATAAGAGTAATACGTTATGAACTTGGATGCCAATTCCTCAAAAGTGCAAATGCAAGAGGGTAACTTGGAAAACTACTCCATTTCCATGCCTTCTAGAATTCTTGGGAATAATCTCATTAAATATGTTGTATCATGCATGAACTCCAAGCTCAATGCACAAAACTCCCTTAGATGATCTTGAGGATCGTATGCTCCTTCGTATTTATCATACTTAAGAAAAATAGAACTGCTATGAAATTAAACCATAATTAATATCTTGTCAAAAGGAAATGGAAACAATGCTTCAATAGAGAAGGGTTTAGGAGCCCCCATTTGTTTCATACTGTCCAAGTGCATTGGGAATAACTTAAATTGCTTGTTCATGATGTCGATAGGGTTGGATTCACCTTCTTTTTTCTTTATTTTTTCAACATCATAGTTGTGAGGGATTTTATTCCCCGCTTGTGCTAGGTCTAGAAAATATTTTTCCCTATCTCTTTCCAATACTTTCTCCATGAGCTTCATGAAGAATGGGCTTTGAACCACTTTATTAACTTTCTCTTCGCTAGCCTCTTCGTCATTAGGGTCAATATTTCCCCCATTGTTTTTGTCTACCCCTTGATTGTTAGGGTCAAATCCTCTTTCATTGGCCCCATTATTGTTAACCTCACCATTTTCATTGTTGTTATTTTTATCCCTTTTGGCAAGGTTAATCAGGTCAGGATCTGTGTTTCCAAATGGGAAATTCATGTTTGGTTCTACCTATTTACTTGTTTTGTTTGGTTGTTGTGAAGTAGAGGTATCACTAGGAAAAGGAAGTTCTTGCCTCAAGTATATTTTGTCTGACTACAAGGTAGACTTGATGTAGTGCGATCAGGTGAAAGATGGTATCAACATTAATCACTAAAATATTGGCTTTTTCTATCAGCTGTTTGATCAATCCCTTAGTGATTTTATGATTTATCCAAAAATGAGGGATTTTGATAAAAATAAAATTATGAATAGGTAGAAGATCCAAAAGGGTATCCAGAAATGAAATTAAATAGTTTTCAAACCCTTGAGAAATTCTCAATATTTTCCCTTCTTTATTTATGGGCGTCACTTTAGTTAGGTGTACGCGTGACTTTGCACTGTGTAAGCAGTAACTTGAATTATTGTATGCATCACTCTATAGTTGATAGGCATGATTTCACCTTTTATAGGTGTTGTTTAACAACTTACAGGTGTTACTTTCCCATGAGTTAGGCATTGTTTCAATAGTTGGATGTGTAACTTCAATTTACAAGCGTAACATGAATATTTATGGGCATTATTTAACTTTCTGCACACATCATTTTACTGAAAAAGTTGGTTTATCACAATTTTTAAGGATTTAAAAGTATAAATTCTGTGATCAGATCTGTAGGATTTAATTCTTGTCTAAAAATGAAGACACAAACATAATACACACATCAAGTTTTCATCTTACTCCTAAAACACACCAAGTGTATGTTCTCAAACGTTTTCACAGGTCTTGCATAAGAAATTCTTCCAAACAATCTATCTAAAGTCAAATTTGGTGATTAAAAAATGGCTCTAATAAGGTAGCTTGCTAATTAACCAAGATGTAGTTAACACCTCCATTATAAACCATGAAGAGTCTCTTATACCCTCATTACAAGGGCTTCCCACGTGCACAAAAGTATAATTTTCCACAATCCCATAGGACTACTCAAGGAAGTGAAGATTCTCACCACCATTTGTCACTTCAACCCTTTGGGGATGAGTGCATTTGATTTAGTGGGTTGGACAGTATCACATCGTAAGTGATTGTTTCCCACTTGGTTCATTGTCTCTCACTTCCTTCGTATAGGAATTTTTGGGAGGCAGGCCCTCTATGTATCTAGCATGTTCATGGAAGCAATAAATTGAATTTAGTCAAGTAAGTTTGGGAATTTGATTCACTCAAAGAGTGAAGAGAATATCCTTATTACTTTCCTTAATTCCAAACACTTCAATCACTCTTGTTCATTTTTAACCTCTTGACAAGGAGGTTTTTAATAAATTGAAATGTGTGGTTCAATTTCGCCCTTTCTTTCTACCACCAAAACACAAAACTTTTGGCTTTTTGATCAACTTCAAAAAGTTGAGAGATATACCTAATGTCTTGTTTGGAATTGACAATAATAGGGTGGCCCTATTAAACTACATTAAAATTAAAATGCCACAATCTAAGAAAAGCAAGCTTGTTAAGTGAAATATCTCATTTCAATGCTAGCAAAGGCTAGATGCATTTTTGAGGTTTTTTCTTACTCGCCTAGTGGCAATCATTCCCTCTCCACCTCCTCCAAAAATTTAGTCAACACCACAACTAAAGTGAAAAAAATTGAATTGACAATGAATTTAAGATCATTAACAAAATTTTGCAAAGCAAAGTTTAAGGACTTAGAAAATGCAATCAATTTAGAGAAGGAAATTTCCTTTTGTAAGAATTGATAACTTTAATGTAATCTTCAAATAATATTTTCTCTTCTTTTAAACTCTCCAAAATAATTTCATTATGAATTTGTTTAGAGTCATTATTTTGGAGCCTTACCTATTTGCTTTCCCTTTTGATCCTCAGCTCTAATTTCTGCACTTTTAAATATCTATTCATCTGCAAAAAAAATAACAAGAGAGCACTAGTATTCTGAATTTATTAACCTGCAAGTAAAAAGTACAAAAGATAGTAAGCGTCATTTATCAGCTAATAACAACGCTTAACTGCAGCCAACGTGTTTCTTTGAATTGTCTTAAGCATTATTTTTCATTCAACTAACCGTTACTTTGCAACTACTAGGTGTGATAAATAAAATTACAGGTGCAGTAAAGCAGTTTAAATGCGTACAAAAATAAGGCACATGCGGCAGATAAAAGATTGTAGGTGTTATATCCTAGATGATAGGTGTCACTTTACAAGCAAAGGCATCGATATTTAGCTGACAGGGATGAAAGAAGTCAGACAAAAAAATAGAAGGAATTCTTAGGCATCATTTCACTACTTTCAGACGTCATCATTTTGCTAGTAGGTGTCACTTTGCCTATAATCTATAAAATAAACACAATTTGAAGAAAAAACCTGCAAAATATCAATAAAAATGAGGATTAGAGGCCTAAATCCCTACAGTGGGAGCCATTTGTGTGTGTTATTTTTACACCTTCCTGAGATTAGTTTATTTTCTAACAATTCTATGGAAAATATCAACAATTAAGATAAGAATTGAAAGGAAATCAGTAAGCATCACATGGATCTCTAATTAAGCATGCTAACAGAGAGCTCTCAGCTTAAATCTCTACTAGTGACAGTCCTAGAATGAGAAAATTGATAATGATATGCCTATCTAGCTCATAATTCTCTCAAATCATCAAAATGATTCACTCAAATGCTCTCACAAAATGCTTTGATATTTCTCTCAAATTGCTTTGATCTCTCTAGAAATGACTATAATGTAGATGCTTTTCATTCTAGCATTATCTTATGCTTGAAAATGCATTCTATTTATAGGATTTTCCCAAGTGTAGGGGGTGGAGTCAATTGATCGTGGTTTATCCTTGGTTGAGTGAGAGGCTTTCAAATGGTTTCAAATGAGGGGACAATTTAAATGATTGTCTCAAAGGTTGGGACAAGATGAGTGGAGGAAATCGAAAAGATCAAATGAGTGGTTGAGATTGCAAATTTGGAGTGATCTATGTGCTTTGCCTTCTCAATTCTCATTGGTTCCTCAAATTCTTGTTGAAAGATAATAGGATTTAATTAATTCAATCATTTAATTAAATTAGCCATGTAGGGGAATAGGTTGGATTTGATTTTTTGATTTAAACTATAAAATTAGTTGATTAAAATCAATTATATAGTTTGATTAATCCCTTTAGGAGTATATTTAATTAATTAATTTCATTGTTAATTGATCCTTTAATTAAATTGATTTGTCTGAATTTGATTTAATAAATGTCCATTTGAATCAATTAAGTCCATTTTCATGATATTTAGAGCAATTCGATTAGATTTAGAGCAATTTGATGAAAATGCAAATTTTGATTAATTAAGAACACCTCACCAATTTTAGGTGTCTACATTATAAATACAATTCATCATCTCATCTTAAGTAGGTCAGCAAAGGACCTAATTGCAAATAATTAATAAATTATAATTCATTCCATAATGTAATCCATCAAATGTCAATCAGGACATTGAAATGACCCATATCAATCACCTCAAACATTCTCCAAATCGAAAAATCATGTACTAAACATTCACAATATGTTACATCATTAGTTTGGCAATGACCAAATTAAGGACACAGAAATATTACATTAAATTCATGCAAACTGATCACCTCGACTAATGTGAGGTGACAACACAATCATAAAATGATCAAGAAACATCAGCAAGCAATGTGAAATACCTCAGCAAGCTTCACATCAAAATAAACTTAGGATCTAAACTCATCTCTACATTGTTCATCAAATTTAATATCTGCAACCTTTGTTACTCAAAAAAAAAGTTTTTCGACATCCAAATCATGAACCACTCGAGTGGAGGACACATAGGCATATCAAAAACTCACTACCACATTAGCATCCAACAATTGTTCAACACCAATCCATACTGATCCCAAAATAGAAACTTTGTCACTTCCTGAATGACCCAAATACCAGTATTTGATAAAACAATCATAACTCTCACAAGCCATCATACTAACATCTTTGAATTGACATGCATCAACTACATACATTACTAAAACCACTTGTACGATCATAGTTGTAGATCTTATGTGTAGTATATGTAGGTCAATCAATTCAACTCACTTATCAATCAAGAACACTATCTCCAACATGAGAAATGTGTTGACATCAATGACAAAACATTAATTCTAGCATACATAATTTCTGACAACCTTCACAATATCCCAACAATGTGGACATGAAAAAAAGTGAAAAGAGGATTTCTTTATAGTTGAAAATGCTTTGGTAGACATGTATCTAACATGTTGAACAAATAATTTTGATAAAATAAATTCATGAGAATTTAATGAGTGAATAACTACTTTAAACTTAAGGAAAATATTTGTTTGTTGATCACTGAGAAATCTTGGCCATATAAGAAATAACTTGTGAAGTAACTGAACATGGACTTCTTAAACCTGCTCCTAAAAATAATAATATCTATTTTGATGAATAAACATAGACATATTTATCATACCATGACTTGTATGGAAAATGTGGAAGAACAAACAAAAAACTTGGACTGTTACAACATGGCTATAAGATATGTGGTCAAATGGACTGTGATGGTTGCAAGATATACACTAGATGGATTTGTTGAAAAGGCTTTAGAAACTTTCAAGAAAATGTAATTGTATCTATAAAGCCGAATTCCACAACCTTTTCCAGCATCCTCCCTACTGAGGAAGAAACCATAAAGAGAGCATATTAGGGAAGTAGTAAATGAAGGGACAAATTGTCTAGGAAATTCCATGTGGGTCTATTAGAAATCCAAAGTGTGAACTATAAAGGACCTCAATTTTACTAAATTTTTTGTCACCAAAAGCCAATCAACAGACAATCTTTTTTCAAAAACAAGAAGGGATAATGGAATACAATGAAGTGTAGAAGATGAATCTCTTAAAAAAATTTAGAAACTCTCAAGCTAATGCATTGTGCAGCTATAAAGTTGACTTCATTAAAAAATAATCTGAATTATTGAACCAATGTGCTTGGATTGTACACTTTAAATTTGAATGTTGTTAAAGTTTAACTAGTTATTTTGAGGAACTAGTACCACTTCAATAGCTATATTGAGATATGTAGGAAAATATTGAGGGAAAGGTGGCATTATGTAATGTCCCCAAAAGGATGACTTAGAAAATAATATTAATTATTTGAGTTGTCAATAAATATTAAATATTAGTATTCTTAATAAAACTAATATTACATATTTGATTAGAAGACTTTGCTAATTTTTAGTTGGGGAAAGTTATTATACGGGAATACTTTCCCTTATATTGGGGATGTTGAGAGAGTGGAAAGGGGAGGAGAAGATTTTTGGAGTTTGTGGTTAAGACAAAGATTGTCAGTAAGAGAAATCCTTTCGTCAGTGAGTCACGTCCTGGCCTAGTGGATAGAGGAACGATTTGAAACATTATTGCCGTGAATTCTGAGGAAAGTTTGAAGTCCGGAGCAAAGAATCAATATTGCTTAATGGTAATGAAATCTTCAGTGGCAAATATTAAGGAGTCTGAGATGATTGGCGGAATTACTTCTAAGTGTCAGGATTTATGCTGAACGGTTACCATTTGGTGCTGGTACTCTGCCGCGAAGAAGCAACCATTAGACGATTGGCGAAATTACTTCAAGTGTCGGGATTTATGCTGGGCGGTTACCACTTGGTGCTGATACACTTCCGTGAAGAAGCAACCATTAATTGGAAGAAAACCAGATACGGGCTGGCTATGGATATCCTGCTGGGAACGACATTGTAACTATGGCTTCCAGGAAACAGCGGACATTGCTACAGTGTGATTTCTGAGTTGCTCATGTTAAGTTGAGCAAGGAGGATGAAATGGTAAATGCGTTGTCTTATACGGCTCTGCGAATCGAGTATTGAAGTTAAGAGTTCATAAGCCTTCCATACGCGAACAAATTGAAACAGGAATAATATTCATTGACGGGTGACCTGTTGTATTTCCGATACTCTGAGAAGGCACTTGGGTACGACTGTCTTTTGCGGAGGCAACGGAGCATCTGCTGGTGCGGAATTGGAATTCTAGAAACGACAACAATACCAGGAATTACAACTTCATCGTTCTTGATCCCATAAGGTACATATCTGATTCTAATTGATGGAACCTTTCTCATGTCTGTAACTTGGAATCTGGAACTGTTGTATTAAAGAAGATGATGTTATAAATGTTTATGTGTAACCATTCCAGAAGTAACCGACTGTTACTTAACTTCCTTGGAAATTGAAAGTATTGTATATGAATCTGTGTTTGAATCGTATAAACTGAGAGTATAATATATATATCGAATTTCTGGAGTGTATTGCTTGTCAGTACTCAGTGGTATTATTTATTCAGTTTCAAATAATTGTTCAAAGTTATTACAGTTGTATGTCTGGAACTGTTTGAAATTGGGATAATTCCAGAAAGGAATTTTACACATTACCATGAGAAGAGTATGTAGTTAGGTAAATTCCTCCACCATCTAGTAGCTTCTATTCATAGACTCTACAATTTAAAAAGGAAAAATTTGTGCATGTTTTATTGATTATAAAGGATACCATGATTTTAACATGGTAGTTAAAATACTTCATGCATATAAAATATTTTATCAAAAAAGAAAAATCTGATTCATGACAACTGGGATGTAGTTGGCACACAACATTCCTTGTCTATAGTGATAAAGAAAAAATACTCTACAAAGTTAGCTAACCCTAATCCAACTTTTATCACTATCGTAGTACAACTTTGGATTCCTCCAAGTTTAGTAGAAAATAATTGAAGTGGTTGTGGCGAAGCCCCCATGGAGGATAGGGTCTGACCAAGTTTATGATAGAGAGTAATCTAGAAGAAGTTCAAATCAATCATGTTATAGATAAGATTTCCTTAAGTATTTATGCACTCTTCCTATATGGGGTAATTGCCTTAAGTTCTGCTAATCGACATTAATGATTTTGAAGTTTCTTTCTTCAATAATCATGTCATCAATGCTAGCTACTAAAATTTACATCCAATGTCTTGCAGTAGCAGTTTTTGAAACCGTGATTTCTCCAAAACGGAGTAACCTTGGGTACCTTTTCATTAAAATAATAAAACAAGATATCAAATAGTTAGTAGAAGAAATTTGATTCTTGACAACACAAGAAAGAAGAAAAAAATTAAACTAAAGGGATGATACAACTGTCGCCAATTCCTTATGAGGATTGGAAATATATTTCCATGGATATTATTGTAGGCTCGAGAATTTCTAAGTCAAATTAACTACTTTTGTGGTAGGAATTGTCTCTCTGAGAACTCTCAATTATTTCTTCTAGCATAGTCACACAAAGACTCTTAACATTGGAAATTTAATGTCACAAGAATGTCAATATTTTAGGATGAGCATACACAATTTCAAATTGTAGTGTCTCTTTGAAATCTTTACATTCATGGATTTTCTCTTGCAAACCAATGCTTGTCCACCATTACCTATCATGACTCTAAAACTAGAGCATGGAAACATGTAACATTCTTCTTGTTTAGCTTGAACAATCTTGGTCTCTAGTCAAATGCTTGGCATTGATACTATTTTTTTTTTTGCAGATTGATGTATTAGATTTTGTTACAAGTAGCAAGAGTCCACAATTGAAATATTCCTAGTTTCCTTGATGTTCTTCGAAAATAGACCTCAACAAAGACTCATTAGTTATGGTGAGTTGAATAATATTTATTGTATTGTACATAAACGATATTTCCCACTATGGCATCTTGAAAATAAAGTGCTAGAAAGGCATAGGTAAACCTATGAATTCAACCCAAACTCAATTATGAAGAGACAATTTAACAACAATAAAAAATTCATTAGTCCATGGTTTAAAAAATGACAAAGGAAAAAAGAACAAGCCATGAGCCTTGAGTATGAGCATCTTGGGCACGATTAGATTTAATAGAGTTAAACAGAAAGAAAAAAAAACCTTTAGAAAGGTTTTGCACAGTGGCTAGCTGAGAGTCAAGATTTCCCAACCCGGTCATGAAGTATGCTTTTAAGGTGGAACCTCCCACAAAGTAACACATAAGGGTGAAATTTTTACGGGTTTTATAGGATTCTTCAAATTATGGAAGTGGAAGCACAGTATTTGGAGGTGGGTCAGGAGACTTACCTTGTGAAACATCTCTACACTACAAATTTGGAGGAGCAATGATCCAAGATGTGGAGGTCCACCTATCACTACTGGTCTCTCAAAATGACAAAGCTTGGCCAACCAGGACTATGTTGCACTGCCATTTTTAGACCGAGTTTCTGGACATTGGCATCCAACTTGTTCAAGCACCCTTTATGCTCACCTTCACAATGACCCCGACAGCCGCCACATTGGTTACTAGCACTAAGTTGAAGTGTTGGAAACCATTGATTGTGAACCGCATGCTTCCTTTCCTCACATGGTCGTCCCTACAACCTCCAAAATGCACATACATTTTAGTCAATCATTGCTACAGATGAGGCACATTTAAGCCCTTTTCTTGTACATTTCAGCCATTGGGTGTTTGTTTACTTACCTTTTGTATAGAATAGGGAGAATGTTTGCCTTGTACTTTATGAATTTGAGGAAAATGGGCATGGAGAGATCGAATTAGGGGTGGGTAGGATTGCACCAGTCACCATTGTCACCTTGCTCATAGATTAGGTCAGACTCCACAAAATGTTGTGGTTGCATGGGTACTATAGAGACTTGGGTTGCCTAGCAATTGAGGCAAAGCATAAATCACAGAAGAAATGGAATGTTCAAAACTCTGGTTGATGCAGAGATACTAAACATATTGATCAGCTTGAGGAGAAGCTGATGCACAATGAGAAGACATGTCTGTTGCCCCTGCAAATTGCCACAATTCCATCTCACCATCCCTATTGTTGCTCAAATTTCCTGGCCCAAAAAATAAAAAGATTACCAAGGGAAAAAGGATCATGCCCAATGAGAAAATAGGAAATTAAATGTTGTAATTTTGTTTAATGGAAAATTTTGATCCGACTATAGGGTAAACAGAGAAGTTGGGGACGTACACAAATACCGAGGTGTGAATTAATACCAAATAGCGCATTAAAAACATTAGTCCCCGCTATTAGAAGGCAGGGACTAAAAATCAAGACCAAGGCCATTTTCTTATTATCAAAGACAATTATTAATATTCTTGAATATTAATTTAAGAATTCAAACCAATATGACTTCCTTAAAAATCTGTTTGTTTATACATCTGCCATAAATTGTTTTCATTTATTACTGTTACTTTTCTGTTGTTATAATTATTTAGTCAGGTAGTTCAAGAATTGGGTTCGTGTAGAATCTTAACTCTCTACAAGAAGAAGCTAAGTGGCTCTACATCGACAAACCCACCTAGAACTGGATTATGTAAGGATTAGATTCATAGTTATTCAAAAAGTAACAATAGTTATTTATTAATGTTCAATAGTAGCAATAAGACATTTGCAAATGAAAGGTTTTAGTACATCCATGCCAAGGGAATTAGAATAGTTTAGAACGTCCATGTCTTAGGTGATATGGGCATTTGATAACGATCTTTCCCAATATAGGCATACCATTGGGTGAAGATATATAACATATAGTTCACAGTATATACAATCAAGATGAATCACGTCGTGTTTAACAAAGACTGACACTATTAGTTTAGGTGGAAGTAATTAGAATTTATAAACGCATGTTCAGGCGCTGAGATTAACACTTTTCGTCAGGTGATTGAGTATGGGAAGGGTCGTTGGGGGGTCTTCCAGGTTGCAGGCACTCTACACCGTTCTCCTGCTTTCCATAGCTATTCCAGCAGAAGGGATCATTTTCATTTTTACCCACTGGCTTAAGCGCAATGTTTATTAACTTCAAATCAGTGCATGGCAAGTCGTCGCTGCAAGCCAAATAGACTAGAGTTTGAGAGCAAGTGCCTCTAATTTTTTCATAGGTTACGTCTGATATAAATACTCCCGATGTTTTGTTGCTGCAAGCCTTTTTGTCGCAGTAAAATTGATCAACATGAATGGGCACTTTGACGTTGGAAACCTCTATGTTGGAGAAGGACACGCTTTTCACCTGTCCAACTCCTCCCTGAAGACATTAAAGAAGGATAAGAGGAGGCACATAACATGTTGGAATTTGAGTTTTTCGTTTAAGATTACACGTAGAAAAGATTAAGTTGACAATATGATTTAAGCAGAAAAAATCTGTACCAAACACAGACCTGCCATGTTTTAATCCGGACTCCGTTGGAAGCATCGCGGATGTTGCTGTCATAGACACTCACGTTGGAAACACAGGCCTTCGTTCCATCTTTTCCAAGCCCTCCAATACTGATGTCAATTAAATTAATAGAATTGTGTTCTGTCATGAAATCAATACATAAAGAAGCTTAAATATCTCTAGTGATAAGATTTACCTGATACCGTGGCTAGGGCCGCAATTGATATTGCGCACGCGAATGCCTGAGTAGCCTGTTTGTATGGACACGCAGTCATCTCCTACCATTTATTTGTTAAAAATAATTATAAAATAAATTACTAAAATGGTATCTGATTAACAACTGGACGTAGAATTGGGAATGTTATTTGGTGTACCGCATGCCAGAGTGGAAATGGTGTATTACAACATCTTCAGAATTCTGAAGATGAATTCCGTCAGTGTTTGGGCTGTTTGCAGGAGAGGAAGTTGAGAGATTAAATACTGTAACAAAAGTGCAACTGATAAGTAGGAGATATTTTTCCACAGCAAGTCAAATTGTGATATTGCTATCAGGATTCAACTGTGTAGTTTTTGAGTCAAACTCATTGACCCATAATTCATGAGTAGTGGTTCACATGAACCCATCTCTCATGAGAATGAATGGAACACTTAGCACTGATGGAACACTCAACTGTCAAACTTGAGATGAAATTGTTGATTGTTTCTTATTGTGATACCCTGTACAGTCACGTCATAGGTTCCGTACAATCTTATTGCCTTCACACATTTATCAATTACATTTCAGTGTTATTTCCAAGTTAAGAACATACCTACTCCGAAACAGCGGATTGGCATATCCTTCTTCGCAATATAGTAATGAAAGAATTAGATTTAAATTTATCTCTTGTAACTCTTAAAAATAATTAAAAACATTAAAAAAAAAACTCCCCTTTTTTATTGGGAGCATATTTCTCTCTAACCACTCACCGTGGGCCTTTCGCTTGGTAATTTGCTTCTTCCTTTCCTACTATCCTGCTTTACAGAAAAGCCAAATGTTAAGTATTTTAATCAGATGATATTTCTCTCTAAGACTCTAAGACTCTACCTAAATATCACAGGTCTTGTGAGCATCTAAATAAGATTTACCGTATCTTCTTGCTGGGAAGTCTTCCACCAAGTTGCTCCTTTTCCATCAAAAGTGCCCTCGCCAACAATAGTAATACCATTGAGTTTTTAAAAATTAATCCAGTTCGATGGTTTAGATGCCCATGTCTTTGGATTGACCGAAGCGACAACATTTCCATCCACCTGGAAATGTTTAAGATATTGACATATATTTTAGCATGCCCTCTCTAAATCTAAGACTTGCGTGGATTTATAGGTGTGATATACCTTAAAGAGAATATTTGATTTACAGGTTCCCAAGAAGGTGAGAGGACCAACTAGAAACTGGTAATCGGATGGAATAAGTAGTGTAGCTGAGTCCTTCTCACATGCTACTTCCCATGCCGTCTGAAATGCCTGTTTTTCCACACCACCCCTTGAATATTCAATTACAAAGTTCAATACCATCAATATATATGAAAATTACCTTGGTGTCATCTGTCACTCCATCACCCTTGGCACCAAATGTTGTAACGTCCACCACTCCATCAACCAGTGATCTATTCTTAAAATGACTTGCTCCAAAGAACTTTTTTCTCAAGCACAACACAAGTATAACAACAAACATAAGATATTTTATTCTCCTTGGAGACATTTTAATTCTCAGCTTAGAGCTCACAATGCCATATGTTCTCAAAGCATGCTTTAATATATAGAGCTTAAGAGAGATAGTAATCACGGGTAAACAGTGAACGTGTATGATGGGACAAATGCCCGTGAGTGATGATTGACATTTGTTTATCAAGGAGACTGAATTTGTTTTATCTCTTCAGTTGGCGTGTTTTCTTGCTCCATGCAAATGAACGACTGAACATCATTTTGTTTGTATTTGCTGGAATTTTTAAACCTACAAAAGCAGACATAGGATGGAACATCTTGCACCCAATATTGAGTAAAAAGTTTGAGAAAATGAGGCATAAATAAACGTCGTAAGAAAAAATAAAATATCCTTTTGTGGGCTCATATAAGTGAAAGCTATACATCAACTCGAGCTATTGTGTGCACTTCAAGCGACCTGAAAATGCACGGTAACGTATTCTATTCTATGTTTGAATTAACGAATAATTTATTATCACACCACGACAATGGAAAGCTGTAGAAATCGACTTACTTATTTTATTGCGAAAAGCAAAATTTGACGATCGTGAATTGAAGCAGACACTTGTATGCATCGTACGGTATCATGAAAAATGTTGAGATTCTCTCCATTTAAATCAGTCAATGCTAAAATAAAATACAAATTTTCTGTCTTTGTAGGTTTTGTTTGTGAGTACGCATTGTGAACGTGGTGTAGTCAGAAACAATCCCAATGGTTAACGCATTCATTAAATCCACGTTAAGTATCTCTCGTCGTAAAAATGCTGTAGCTGGGGGCTATAGAGATCAGCTTTTTTTGTCTGTACTACCCAAGTAAGAATTCTCGAGGCTTCCACAATTTGCTTAACATTTTTTTCCTTCTTACAAGAAAATGTTTTACAGACTAGCTGTTTTAGTTTTTTGAATTCGTCTTTGGAATTAATTGTCAATTTGTGAAAGTAGAGATGTTGGATTTGGATGTTTATTCACAGTTACGGTTTAATGTAATGGCAAATTTGTGTGTGGTATAAGAGCTTCAATCTATGCATGTTTGATTCTTTGAGTTATGTTGGGTGAGGTAGTGTTGGACCAATTGCTGCATCTCTCACAATTAATCTTATTAATTAATTTGAAAGTTTACTTTCATTTGTAGATTTTTATTGAAATAAATAATTAATATCATACTTGTGTCTTTTAATCTTAAAATATATTAAGATACATACAGAAATATACACATATATATTCATTGCAATATATAGATTAAATTTGTGAATGGATGTGTACAAAATAAATGAAATTTAAAACATTAATGAGGTAGGCTTTAATAAAGTTGGAAGCTACTATTTTCTTGGAGTTACAAAACTAAATGGTTTGAGTGTTTCTTTGCCAAAATACATGTATAAATAGAGTTGTTGAAGTTTATGTATAATCTTGTGTACAAGGAGAAACTCCATTTTAGTGGAGACAAAGATGGCATTATTTTTAAATATTTATTAGTCCAATGGCATTTCATGTTTGTATACTAGAAACAAACAAAGAAGGCTACTAAAGACATCATGTTACTAGGAAGAAAAGATAAGAACCCAAACCAGAGCAAAAATATGAGTAGTATAGAGGTAAGTGATAATTGTTAACATATTATATTTGATTTCTTTTTTATTACTTTTTAATTGTACAATAAATCATAATATTTTATATTGAATTTTTTATTTATTTAATGTTGCTAGAATTAGTTAGAATCAATTTTTTTTATTATAATGACCCTTTTTTAGTATGCTCTCAAAACAATATTAGCTTTATTATTCTTAAAATTGGATGTGTTGAGAAAATAATGATTTTGTTCAAACTCTTAGAATGTTATTTAAAATCTATCTTTTTCGGTCTTGAAAGTATAAGGGGGTCTTAAATCATTATTTTTGCTTCATTGCTCAAAGATTTTATAAAGGGAATTTCTTAGATTCAATATTTCTCAACCACAATGGATTGATGAATGTAATTCTTTTGTATTTTATGCTTATATTATTATCTTCTAACCACATGCAACAACATACACACCAAATATTTGTTTTAAATAGTGATATCCTTCTAATATTGTTTTCCAATATTTTAGTAATTTAACACATTGCAATGGATTTGTTTCTTGAAAATATTCTCACAAATTTTTAGAGAGATTATTTGAGAAGTAGTCTAGATTAAGAAGTATATTTGGAACAAAAAGTTAAAATGTGAAATGTAATATTAAAAGAATGGAAATTCTTGGCACAATTAAATTAGGATAACACACATTAATAAATTAAATAATATAATGGAAATAATTACTTTCAAAGATATTTTCATTTTTTTTGGTACCTCGGAAATATGTCTTCTCATGTTCCTACTTTGTTCCTTGAGAGTTGTATAATGATCCTTGTTATTGACAAGCTATTCATGTTGAATGTAAAAAAGATAATGTCCTTCCAAGAGGTTAGCTTCAAATTTAAATAATGTGAATACATGCAATTTCTTATTTTAATATGTCTCAAATACATCCTCATTTATTTACAATAAGAAGATGAGATGAAAATTATTATTTTTGTTCATATATGTATTTATGGTGGTACAAAGTAGGCATCTAGAAAAGGAGATAAAGCGTAACAAATCAGCAACCAAAAAACAACAAACAAACAACCACCTAAAAACAAGAATCAAACTAAGCTCCAACTACTCAAGACATCACAATGCAAAAGGCCAAAGCCTCACACCAGAGAACATAAGGTGTTCAAGGATCCCTTAACCTTAATAGTTATCCAAATGCTTTTTCCTAAATAGTAAGTAGTTGAATCTAAAAGGATAATATAAAATTGTAATAAGTATAGAAATTTGTGTTATAAATTTATAATTAAGAACATCTCTTTAAATAAAAACAAAACTAATAGAAAATAATAAATTTAATCTAAATCATTTTTGTAATTATTAAAACTAACTGTAACTAAATGGAATAAATGGCAACCTAATAACAATAGCAATACGCTTATTTATAAAAGCTTGAACATTTTAAAACTTATATCATAAACAAGAACCAAAGGCTTGCGGTTCCAGGAGAAGAGGAACACGTGATTGGTTTGTGGCAACCCGCCAATGGTTTGTCAATGTACTTCATTCCACCACTGCTTTCTCTCCAAGTTGGTGAGGAAAGGTTGTAAATGTCAGGGAAAATAAATAGAAGAGAGTGCTTAGGAAGTGATGAACGTGAAGGATAAAATTGAAAAAACAGATATATGGATGATAGACGAAAGAAAACAAGAGAAAACATTAACTCATGTTGTTCATCTTCGGTTGAAGGAAAGGGAACTCCCTCACGAACATAAATTTATTTGGAAAATACATCAAAGTCTTAAATTACATGGCATGGAAGCAAAGAATTTATTTCAAGATTCTAATAGCTTAATTACATGGAATGACATATGTAAGCTGGCTATTGAACGTTTTGAATTTAGCTTAACCATTAACTGAAGCAGAGCAAATATGAACCTGTAAACCTATTAGCAATTAACATTGATCTTGCGGTGACAGAGTTTGAGCAGACGCTCAACACTGGACTGTTAGTCTCCATAGATATTCGAGCAGACTGAAATTCAATTTTTAAGAACTTTGAATCAGTGCATGGCATATCATCGCTGCAAGCCAAATAGATTGACATTTTCATGCAAGTGCCTGTGATTTTTACAAAGTGACATCGGATACGTATATTCCAGATGATTGGTTGGTGCAGACCATTTTATCACTGTAAAACTGATCAATGTTAATGGGGACTCTTACATTGGAAACCTGTATATTGGAGAACGACACGCTTTTCACTTGCCCAGTTTCCCTCTATAAACATCAAGAAGAGTAAAAGGAGGATCGGATTATGTTCTATTTGAAAATATGCACTCAAAGATTTGTTTATATAAAGCATAGCAATGATGCAAGTCACGGGCCACCAGTGAGTATGAATGAGACATTTGAAGGCTTTGAGGATTGATATCATTAACAAAATTTATATATGGCTCACTTCCTCGGTCTATAAAAAATAAAAGAGAATTTGTGTTGCATGTTTAAGTTGGTTTCTTCATTCTCGCGTTAATTTCTATCCTTCTAAGTATTTTATGTTTTTTTAATGAAGATTTGATACCTCTTACAAATTGGTCACTCCATGTCTACAACATTTACAGATTGACCATTCTATGTTAACAACATTCTTAAAAGATTAAATAAGAACAAAATAGAATAAAAAACTATTGACTGGATGAAATACAAATAAATTGTTCTGTTAATTCAAGAGTTTATAAGAGTTTTTTGATCAAATAATCAATAATGAAACAAAATAATGATAAATGAACTACAATTGCCTTATTATACAAAGGTCTTTACTTCTAGAAAGTTAAGTTAAAAAATTTGCATAATTAGCAATAGGCAATAACAAAAAGAAAAATTGAAAACAATAAAAGTATAAAACTATGTAAGTAGGGGGAATTACTAAATGTTTTAACAATCCCCCCCCTAGTTTAAAACACTATTGATTTTAACACAAAAAGAATCCTCTTCATTAATAGTTGAAGCTAACTCTATTTCTTATTCTAACTTGTTTGAGTTTCTCTCCTCTCGTGGTGTAGCAACGGTGATCTCATTTTTGACAATATTTTACATGGTTAATACTTCTTCAAATATCCACTCTTTTTCTCCTCCTAAAGAGTGATTCAACTTTTTTTTGAAAAAAACACTATAGTCTTTTCTAAGGTTGGAAAATAACCTTCTCACACAACTTGATGTCAGTGGCTTTGACTAAATTTTTTGGGTTTTATAACATCTATGATCTCCTTCATACAAATGAGCCTTTTTCTTGATCTACAATCATTGTGCTACTTTAAGCTTCGCAAAAATATCTTTTTTTTTTTCCTTCACCCTTTTGGAGGTGATTTTAAACTTGGTAGTTAATGCGAGATCTCTTTGACTTTACCTTGTTTAGGAGGTCGCATCTACATAAAAAATGAGCTTGACATTATTGGTTTAAAAAATTCTTCACTCTGTCAACTTGGGTGGCTTCCCTTCTCCAAATTGGAGTTTCTTCAAACTTGGATAGGTGCTTCGGCCTAACTTTTTTTTTCACTGCCCTCTTTCATACAATAAATAATTATTCGAAAAATTTAAAGAAAATATAGAAAGGGGATAAACTTTCCTTAAGGATGATGTAGACCAAATTAGTATATAATACATAAATAAATATTGATTCTCTTCTGACTAAGAGAGTATATTTGTAAGATAGTATGTTTGAAAAGATTAATTAAAGCCAATAAGTATGGACACAACTTTTATAATTATGCACATATAGTCATAACATTTGAATCCAAAATAATAAATTAAATAGAAATTCGAAAGCAACATAAAATTAATTATTAATAAACTATACTACAACTAATATTTTTTAACATAAAATATTATTTGTTTTGATGGTTGTTTTTTTTTTTTTGTTTTGAAATATCTGAAGCATCTTATTTTAATATGCACATTATTTCTCTTTAGTAAAAGATGTTATTTATATTTATTTATAAAACTTTTAAAATATCAAATGAACTATTTTCTCATGTACACTTACATTATCAAAAATATGTTCTCTTATATACAATAAAAAAATATATTTGAAATTAACTAAATTTCTAATATAAATAAAATAATTATTATTAAAAAAATAGAATTTATGTATCTATATCTATATCTAATAAATAATCTAGTATCTTTGAAAGCATAAAAGTTTTAACTTTATAGCTATTTTATATAAGTAAATTTCTATAATAAAAAGTGTTAACATTATACCTTTTATACCTTCTAATGTATTTATGTAAGTAAATTAAATATATCTATGCCCATTGTTTCACGGAATTGATGCATTGCCGAATTCCAGAATTGTTCAATTCAGTGTTTGTTTCCAAAATAAAAAATTGGAATAGATATTTGCGAATTCTAATTTTGGATAATTTTGAGCATTCCACAATTCCAGCTCAGACTTTGGATTTGGAATTGAAAAGTAGAAATGGAATTGAGAGTATTATTTTGGGAAGGAAAATTCATTCCCATTTTTGTGTCAATATTATATTGCTATAAGGATGTGTGTGTGTGTGTGTGTGTGTGTGTGTGTGTG